>SDVV010032195.1:0-11457 GCA_016164225.1 Gammarus roeselii
TATGTTTCTTCTTCTTTAGATGGTTGTACTGGAGTATAATTGGTCACTAACTGTTGCTTGTTATATATATTTATTCGGTTCTGGTAGGATTAGTGTTATTCCCAATTTCTGGTGGGGCAGGGCGTAGGGATCCCCTAGGCAAAAAGTCGGATGCGCTCTTGGGAAATTATGTGAGTTTGTTCTTGCCCATTCCTTGTCTTATGAATTTGTTTCCGTGGCACGTCTGCTACGTTGTAAGTGTATTTATCGTTATATATTTATGTATGGATTATAATTCTATGTTTTTTTCTGTGAACATATATGTTGGTATTCTTATCTAGTTGTGGTGGGGCGGGGCGTAGGGATCCCCTGGGGAAAAAGTTGGATGCGCTCCTGGGAAATTATGTGAGTTTGCTCTTGCCTATTCCTTCTCATATGAATTTGTTTCCGTGGCACGTTTGCTACGTTGTGAGTCTGTTTACCGTTATATATTTATATATGAATTATAATTCTATGTTTTTTTTCCTGTGAACATTTATGTTGGTATTCTTATCTAGTTGTGGTAATGCTTGATTGGTGGGTTCGTAGCGGTGGGGGCTTGGGATATTTCTATGTTTTCTTCATATATCACTATATATTCTTCTACAGGATTAGTGTGGTAGGTATGTCTTATAACTCAATTTGCAGCCTTAGTGTGTGAACGGCCCTGTTTGTACCAGCCTGAAGGTACGATTGCAGGCAAGGTTCTGTGTTTCCCAGCTATTTATTTCATATGTATATATATTATCTATATGAATAGTATGGATTATTAGTCTGATTATTGGCGAGCTTAGGTATGTATTGTGGGATGATGCAGCACCTACGGTCGAGAATCTATCTACCCCATATTGCATTACCAAGTTTTGGAACAGTTATATCACTGTTCCATTGACGCGGTTTTCCAATAGCGAAAATACCTGAACGATATGGATTTAGTGTAATTTAAAATATTATGTTATGTGTACTTAGTAATGATCGATTGATTTATGTTGAATTTGCGTAGTTTTTGGAATTTCGATCAGTTAACTCATACAGTTTTAGGCATTTCATGGTATTTTGGGCTGGAAGCATCCACATTGTTTCAGGCATAAGGGGGTCGGTTGTGGCATTATTGTGGTACTTTTATATGTATATATGACACATCTGTTACGATTTAGCCGTAGTTACTTTAGTTAAAGTGTTAATTTATCCCTGTTTTGGACTGAAGTTGTTGATAATTTCATTAGATTTTGTATGTACTATACCGTAATTACTATAGGTTTCAGTTACGTCACCTGCATGTCTTGGTGTCTTATTCACATTTCTTGTTTGTTTGAATTAATGATAGTTCATTCTCATTCATCACGTTTTTGATGTATGTTTTGGGGTGATTTACACTCTTTGGTTGTCATTTTGGAGTTCATCTATGTTCAACGTGAATTATGTACGTTCTTGTAGACGTCGATCTTGAGTTTCATTGTTTGTTAGTGAGGTTATGCGACCAGCTACTCATCGTTGTAGTGTTTTTCTTAAGTCATCAGTAATCAGAACTCCAGCTTTTTATGGCCACACACTCTCTGAGAGTCATTCTTGACCACTGTACATGTGCCTAGATTTTGATTATGTCCAGGATGTATCTTTGTTCGAGGCTGTTCAGAGACGATGGGTTAACAGATGCGAGGTACGTCTGTGGCATCGTATCATGACTGTAAGTTACCTCTAAATTTGTTATATATCAGTGGTAGATTGCTGAGAAGTGACCTAGTAAAGCATTATAGAGTTCATTTTTATAACACAGTAGGCTTGGATTTGTACTTCCAGAGGCATTGCATCAGTTAGGTCTAGGAATTTATTATAGATTTGAATGGTATGATAGTATAAAATAACATTTTTCACATTAACTCAGCGTTAAATGTCAGTTATTTCCGGAATGACTGTTATGTTAGTATACGATTTTAGTCTTGAACCAGATCACGTCGGATATTGGAGTAGGGTTCATCATCTGGATGCGGTAGGATACACCGTATATAATAGTTAATCGTTGTTGCTTAGGGTAGAGTAGCAAATCTTATTTAGCTATTTTATAGATGTTGGTGTATATTTTGATTTGATATCATAGGAATATATCAGTATTCGATATAAATTTTGCCTATTTTCATGGGATGATGGGTATAAAATACGCTTATTTGGATGTAATGATTCAAAAATTGGGTGTGTTTCCCCTCTCGGCATTGGATTTGGGTCCGGTTCCATATTAACTTGGAGAACTATTGTACCGGATTTGTGTTGAGTGTTAGTGTTGAAATTCTTCAATAATTGTATGTACATCTCAATTATGTTATCCAGTCGCAGGTCTTTGCTAGATGCTTATGCCCGCAAGTCTTACTTATATAAATGTTTGTATTTCGTTTGCAGTTTAGCCACTTGGAAGATTTTTAATAATTCAGGCTTTTGTTATGAGACTGCATTCTCATTCAGAATATTTTACTTTTCGACCATTCACCAGATCCACTTCAACATTTTTCACTGAAGGTCTGTAATGATGGTCATAATCCTAACTCATTCTAACCTAAAATTACCAAGGATTGTATATTTTTTCCCCGTTTTATACTTTTGTTAGTTTTTTTTTCTTCATTGATTTAACCTTCATCCTTATCAAATCTATCCACTTGACCCTGTAGTTTTACCAATCTTCAGCAGATTGTGTGCCTACATTTATATTAATATTTTTTCACTTCGATTGTTACAAGTCCAGTAATATCGACCAGTCCCGAGTAATGTTAGGTCATCGCTCGTTTGTGGACTTCGTGTTCAAAACGTTTATGTAAGCTTACCCCATACGTCAGTGAGTGTTACGAATGTTAAAGTGTTAGCAAGATTTATGCACGGTTTTACTGTTGGAATTTGATTTTTAATAATGTTGGATGTGCTGCTCCTACCATTTTCGTCTATTATATCAAATATTGAATAAATCCACTCTAACAATTTTTTCATACAGATCTGCATTGTAAGGTCCGCAATCCACAGGATCTATGATATAAACCATGTCTAAGGTTCATAATTAGCGAAATATATATCAATGTACGATAACATAGATCAAATATCGATGAATGCAAAAAGGGTTACCATACAATGCCGAATACATTATTACCTCGGCAACTTAACCTATTCTATCCAATATTTATGTATTTTTTATTCAAGTTGGATGGTTTTGAATGATATTGATATGTATGAATCTCTCCACTTGGGCTGTATATTTATCATATCAAAGCAGTTGAATTTATTTTCTCCAATTTGATCCAGCAAAAAATCTTCTGCAGATGTTTGGATTCCAGAATTTATCGATAGCTCTGTTACATGTTCGGATGGGACTCAGCATGTAAGATCCAAGAGAACTAATGCACTTAAATTTGTTACATTTTTAATGTGGGTCAGTTGTAGGCGATGTTAGGTTCAAAGATCTAGTCATTCTAACCAACTTAACTAATAATTATAATTTCATTCAAGTTTGAAGGATATGTATGATATTTAGTCATTATTTTGTGCGATTTACATATCAAATCCCTCTCACACGGATATATTTTTTGTATTTTTCTTCTAATGTCGCACACCAGGTACACACAATCACGCTTTGTACGCACATGCAGGACCGGACATGGTATAATGATGTCGTATACAGGGAGAGTTACCGATACAATGTACACACACACACACACACACTCACACACACACCCACACACATTTTGATTGCATATACAGGATCGGTTAACATCTGAGGCACTTCAACTCTGATATATGTTTTTTTTCCATTAGAACAAAATCCCTTGTTATTGTTACAAGATATTCATTGTGGATCACCTTCACGTCATGATAGGCGAAACGAACTAAACATCTTAACCTATCCTATCCTTTTTTATCCAGGAATTATATAGTAGCGATTGAGTTTTCGTGCATAAATTTGTTACTTTTTTATCGATTTATGAAAAATTCATTTTCATCCTCTCCACTTGGCTCTACGTTTTGATCTAGCTTATCCACACCCATCAAAACCTAACATAACCTAACTTTATGTATGGTGTTCAGTCATTGCTATATGCATATGAAGCCTTCCAAACGACTCTAAATAATACGTTGACATTTATGCTATTTATTTTGTTGTCACTCTCATCCCATATGAGTTAGCAGAGAGGACCCATTTTCAATCTTAGATGGTTTGAATGTTACGGGTATTCATATTATTTTTGATTTTGACACAATTCTACGTCACTTTAACATATTATTCACACCGATCATAACCTGACCTGACCTTACGTACGGTATTCAGTCATTGATATATACATATGAACCCCTTTAGACAACTCTAAATATCACTCTAACATACATGTTATTTATTTCGTTGTCACTCTCGAGTCATATATGTTACCAGAGAATCCCCAATTCTCAAACTTGGATGGATTGAATGCTACATGTATTTCAAAATTGTGTTCAGTTTCATACAAACGGACACATAGTCTCACACCATGTTTTTCTTAATTTACTTCAATTTCTCCGCTTAACTCTACAACCTTTGACAACTTGCATCTCTGAATTTTCATTTTTCTCTTTCCTACATTTTTCTTAGCCTTAACGATGACTTCGTTTCAAGATCTGATCGGACGCTGATTTATATCATACCATTCTGTAACACACCTAGATCATTTACCTCGAGTTAGGTTTTCTGGCATCATTTCAACCCTTGAAACAAATTTTTTCTACTGATTTGGAAGATTCGATGTTACCTCCGACTGTCACGATGTACACAATTCATTACTTAACCTTCGAGTTTAGGATAATATAAACATTGCATTGGGAAAATACATAGTTTTTAATAGTATTTATTAGCATTATTTACAGACCTTGCTGCCATCATCAATATCATATACCTGGTTTGTGATATTTAAACAGCATTGTTCGTCATCCAACAGTACTTTTCGTCACTATATTTCAGTATACTCTCAAAATCCATTTTATACTCCATCATATCTTTAATGCGGATACCGAAGGCTATTCCGTTCCTGTGTGTCAATAAATGTATTACTTCTTCTTCTTCTTAAACTTAATTACTCGAATCTTTTCCAAATCAAAGTCATTCTGAGATTCATCATTGAGAAATTTTGCATACGTTCCAGTTTCTCTTTTGGTTCTTAGGTATAATCTGTTGTCCACTACCTCAGCTGTATTACAATCATGATGAATATTTTACCCTTGGATCATATAATTTATCGAGATTTGCTTCTCTTATCCCCTCCCCCTTCCCCCCTCCTAAACTTACTTACATACGAATGTAACGCGTCCACATTAGTTTCCCAAAGCAGACTTCCTTTTTCCTGCATACATTTATGGATGATATCTCCCACTCTTTTGATTCTTGTTTGTCCATTCTGAGATAACTGTTATTTCCCACACTAGTCAATATTTATTCGAACCGACTCATATCATCTTCGGAGATTTCTTCTTCCAGCACTTGTAAACAACATTTTGAGGTAGGAATGTTAATTTTTTGTTTATTCTATGACGAAACGTGTGTCTCCGCTTCATCTCAACGTATCACTGACTCCATTTTGATTACCAGCTAGCTATTATAAGTTGATTACATGTGGTTTGTCGCAAAACATTTGACCCAACATTTCTCACCCAGGTCATCAACTGTGTATATGTATAGGGCTGAGTACGTATGTGAATGTGTTTATTCAAGCGTATGTTCGTGTTACATGAGTTAAAAATATATAACACCAAATTTAATATTCAAAGTTTCAATAAAAATTTCAAATTTTTCGAGGGATGACAGAGCCAAGTCTGTTTTTTGTAGTGATAACTTGGCTATTCAAGTAAGGTGACATCTCTCGAAAAGTTTGAAATTTTATTGAAATTTTGAATATTAAATTTGTGTTATATATTTTTAACTCATGTAACACGAACATACGCTTGAATAAACACATTCACATACGTACTCAGCCCTATACATATACACAGTTGATGACCTAGGTGAGAAATGTTAGGTCAAATGCTTTGCGACAAACCAAATGTAATCAACTTATAATAGCTGGCTGGTAATCAGGAATGGAGTCAGTGATACGTTGAGATGAAGCGGAGACACACGTTTCGTCATAGAATAAACAAAAAAAATGAACATTCATATCTCAAAATTTTGTTTACAAGGGCTGGAAGAAGAAATCTCCGAAAATGATATGAGTCGGTTCGAATAAATATTGACTAGTGTGGAAAATAACAGTTATCTCAGAATGGACAAACAAGAATCAAAAGAGTGGGAGATATCATTCATAAATGTATGCAGGAAAAAGGAAGTCTGCTTTGGGAAACTAATGTGGACGCGTTACATTCGTATGTTAGTAAGTTTAGGAGGGGGGAAGGGAAAGGGGATAAGAGAAGCAAATATCGATAAATTATATGATCCAAGGGTAAAATCTTCATCATGATTGTAATACAGCTGAGGTAGTGGACAACAGATTATACCTAGGAACAAAAGAGAAACTGGAACGGGAACGGAATAGCCTTTGGTATCCGCATCAAAGATATGATGGAGTATAAGATGGATTTTGAGAGTATACTCAAATATAGTGATGAAAAGTACTGTTGGATGACGAACAATGCTGTTAAAAAAAAACAGGTTTATGATATTGATGATGGCAGCAAGATCTGTAAATAATGCTAATAAATACTATTGAAAACTATGTATGTTCTCAATGAAATGCTTATATTATCCTAAACTCGAAGGTCAAGTAATGAATTGTGTACATTGTGACAGTCGGAGGTAACATCGAATCTTCCAAATCAGTAGAAAAAATTTGTTTCAAGGGTCGAAATGATGCCAGAAAACCTAGCTCGAGGTAAATGATCTAGATGTGTTACAGAATGGTATGATATAAATCAGCGTCCGATCAGATCTTGAAACGAAGTCATCGTTAAGGATAAGAAGAATATAGGAAAGAGAAAAATGAAAATTCAGAGACGCAAGTTGTCAAAGGTTGTAGAGTGAAACGGAGATATTAATAAATTAAGAAAAACATGGTGTGAGACTATGTGTCCGTTTGTATGAAACTGAATACAAATTTGAAATACATGTAGCATTCAATCCATCCAAGTTTGAGAATTGGGGATTCTCTGGTAACATATATGACTCGAGAGTGACAATGAAATAAATAACATGTATGTTAGAGTGATATTTAGAGTTGTCTAAAGGGGTTCATATGTATATCTCAATGACTGAATACCGTACGTAAGGTCAGGTCAGGTTATGATGGGTGTGAATAATATGTTAAAGCGACGTAGAATTGTGTCAAAATCAAAAATAATATGAATTACCCGTAACATTCAAACCATCTAAGATGGAAAATGGGTCCTCTCTGCTATCTTATATAGGATGAGAGTGACAACGAAATAAATAGCATATATGTTAAAGTATTATTTAGAGTCGTTTGGAGGGCTTCATATGTATATAGCAATGACTGAACACCATACATAAAGTTAGGTTATGTTAGGTTTTGATGAGTGCGAATAGGCTAGATCAAAATGTAGAGCCAAATGGAGAGGATGAAAATGAATATATCATAAATCGGTAAAAAAAGTAACAAATTTATGCACGAAAACTCGATCGCTACTATATAATTCCTGGATAGAAAAGGATAGGATAGGTTAAGATGTTTAGTTCTTTTCGTCTACCATGACGTGAAGGTGGTCCACAATAAATGTCTTGTAACAATAACAAGGGATTTTGTTCTAATGGAAAAAAAAAAATCAGAGTTGAAGTGCCTCAGATGTTAACAGATCCTATATATGCAATCAAAATGTGTGTGTGTGTGTGTGTGTGTGTGTGTTTACATTGTATCGGTAACTATCCCTGTATTCGACATCATTATACCATGCCCGGTCCTGCATGTGCGTACAAAGCGTGATTGTGTGTACCTGGTGTGTGATATTCGAAGAAAAAATACGAAAAATATATCCGTGTGGGAGGGATTTGATATGTAAATCGCACAAAATAATGACTAAATATCATACATATCCATCAAACTCGAATGAAAATATAATTATTGGTTAAGTTGGTTAGAATGACTAGATCTTTGAACATAACATCGCGTACAACTGACCCACATTAAAAATGTAACAAATTAAAGTGCATTAGATCTCTTGGATCTTACCTGCTGTGTCTCATCCAAACATGTAACAGAGCTATCGATAAATTCTGGAATCCAAACATCTGCTGAATTTTTTTTGCTGGATCAAATTGGAGAAAATGTATTCAACTGCTTATGATATGATTAATATACGGCCAAAGTGGAGAGATTCATACATATCAATATCATACATAATCATCAAACTTGAATAAAAAATACATAAATATTAGATAGAATAGGTTAAGTTGCCTAGGTAATAATGTATTCGTCATTGTATGGAAACCCTTTTTGCATTCATCGATATTTGATCTATGTTATCGTACATTGATATATATTGCGCTAATTATGAACCTTAGACATGGTTTATATCATAGATCTTGTGGATTGCGGGCCTTACAATGCAGATCTGAATGAAAAAATTGTTAGAGTGGATTTATTCAATATTTCATATAATAGACGAAAATGGTAGGAGCAGCACATCCAACATTATAAAAAAATCATATTCCAACAGTAAAACCGTACATAAATCTTGCTAACACTTTAACATTCGTAACACTCACTGACGTATGGGGTAAGCTTACATAAACGTTTTGAACACGAAGTCCACAAACGAGCGATGACCTAACATTACTCGGGACTGGTCGATATTACTGGACTTGTACCAATCGAAGTTAAAAAATATTAATATAAATATAGGCACACAATCTGCTGAAGATTGGTAAAACTACAGGGTCAAGTGGATAGATTTGATAAGGATGTAGATTAAATCAATGAAGAAGAAAAAAAAACATGAGTATGAAACCGTGAAAAATATACAATCCTTGGTAATTTTAGGTTAGAATGAGTTAGGATTATGGCCATCATTACAGACCTTCATTGAAAAATGTTAAAGTTGATCTGGTGAATGGTCGAAAAAGTCAAATATTCTGAATGGGAACGCAGTCTCATAACAAAAGCCTGAATTATTCAAAAACTTCCAAGTGGCTAAACTGCAAACGAAATACAATCATTTATATAAGTAAGACTTGCGGGAATAAGCATCTAGCAAAGACCTGAGATTGGATAACATAATTGAGATGTACATTCAATTATTGAAGAATTTCAACACTAACACTCAACACAAATTTGGTAGAGTAGTTCTCCAAGGTGATATGGAACCGGACCCAAATCCAATGTCGAGAGGGGAAACACACCAAATTTTTGAATCATTACATCCAAATAAGCGTATTTTATACCCATCATCCCATGAAAATAGGCAAAATTTATATCGAATAATGATATATTCCTATGATATCAAATCAAAATATACATCAACATCTAAAAAATAGCTAAATAAGATTTTCTACTCTACCCTAAGCAACAACGATTAACTATTATATACGGTGTATCCTACCGCAGCCAGATGATGAACCCTACTCCAATATCCGACGTGATCTGGTTCATGACTAAGATCGCATACTAACATAACAGTCATACCGAAAATAACTGACATTTAACGCTGAGTTAATGTGAAAAATGTTATTATATACTATCATACCATTAAAATCTATAATAAATTCCTAGACCTAACTTTGGGAGTACAAATCCAAGCCTACTGTGTCATAAAAATGAACTCGATAATGCTTTAGTAGGTCACTTCTCAGCAATCTACCACTGATATATAACAAATTTAGAGGTAACTTACAGTCATGATACGATGCCACAGACGTACCTCGAATCTGTTAACCCATCGTCTCTGAACAGCCTCGAACAAAGATACATCCTGGACACAATCAAAATCTAGACACATGTACAGTGGTCAAAAATGACTCTCAGAGAGTGTGTGGCCATAAAAAGCTGGAGTTCTGATTACTGATGACTTAAGTAAAACACTACAACGATGAGTAGCTGGTCGCATAACCTCACTAACAAACCATGAAACTCAAGATCGACGTCTACAAGAACGTACGTAATTCACGTTGAACATATATGAACTCCAAAATGACAACCAAAGAGTGTAAATCACCTCTACACTAGGACCCATCGATCCAGTAAATTATCATCTAAACGTTAAACTACACAGTTGCTAGGGATCAATGACGAAAATTCCACAAAGATGCAGTACGGACTTACACCTCTTAAACATAACATTCCTATGATTCTCGTGAAAAAAAAAACATAACATCAACAATAAATATATAAATAGCTAAATAAGGTTCTCTACTCTGCTATAATTCACATAAAAATTGTACTTCATTATGGTATCCATCCTAATAAATCGGTCCATTTACACGAACAAGCATAAACAGAATGAGCTTTTGCCTAGTGGACTCTCTAACTCCTCCTAAATATTGAAGAATGGTCGTACAATAAATATACAATACCCTAACAGCAAAACCAAGTTTATAACAAAATCGTCTGTTCTATATCTATAATAACCACGTCAAATATTGTATCAGGATGAAAGAAGATATTTAAATCACTATAAATGAACAAAATGTAACTAAATTAGACCTGAAATAATGTTCTATAATGTAGATACATACGTAATATATTCTGTTATTGTATAAATAACCAACAGATTGCATTGAAGATGGAAATTCAACAGAGAACCTACAAAACTGAAAGACCTATACTAAATCTCACGAGATAAAAGAAAGCAAGAAGATTAATTCTCTATCATACCCAAAACATACATTGAAAACGTGATGAATGAGAATGAACTATCATATAACCAAACAAATAAGAAATGTGAATAAGATACCAAGACATGCAGGCAACGTAACTGAAACCTATAGTAAATACGGTATAGTACATACAAAATCTATTGAAATTAGCCACAACTTCAGTCCAAAACAGGTATAAATTAACACGTCAACTAAACTAACTACGGCTAAACCGTAACAGATGTGTCATATATACATATAAAACTACCGCAATAATGCAACAACCGACCCCCTTATGCCTGCAATAATGTGGATGCTTCAAGCCTAAAATACCCTAAATTGCCTAAAACTGTATGAGTTAACTGATCGAAATTCCAAAAACTGCGCAAATTCAACAGAAATCAATCGATCATTACTAAGTACACATAACATAATATGTTAACTTACACTAAATCCATATCGTTCAGGTATTTTTGCTATTGGAAACCGCGTCAGTGGAACACTGATATAACTTTCAAAACTGGGTAATGCAATATGGGGTAGATAGATTCTCGTCCGTAGGTGCTGCATCATCCCACAATACATACCTAAACTCTTCAATAATCAGACTAATAATCCATACTATTCATATAGATAATATA
>SDVV010032196.1:0-11457 GCA_016164225.1 Gammarus roeselii
TAGCACGGAGAAGTTAGTGTATATATGCATATGTATATATGTATGTACTTATGTATGTATATATATATATATATATATATATATATATATATATGTGTATATGTATATTTATGTATGTATATATTTTGTGAGCCATCTTATTTTCCGCGTGAGTGAGCGTTTCTTGGTTTGGTGACTATGTTTAGTCCAATTAGTAGCTAGTCGAAGTTATATCAGTAGCTCGTCTTCGTCATATAAGTTGTTAGTCTTAGACTATAAGTGGCTAGTCTAAGTCCTATTTGTGCTTAGTCAGTGTCCTATAAGGGGTTAGTCAAACCTCTATTAGGGGTGTGTCAAACGCCTATCAGTCATAGTACCAACCACTTATAGGGGTTTGATGCCGTGCCTCTGAGCTGTGGCATCGTAGCAACGTACTTCGCTGACTGCGCGCCTGGCTATCAGGGCTCAAGCAGAGGTAGCATCGGTCAGACTATGTCCGGGTGGTCCAGAGGTGCCTCAGGGCAGCGCTCTGAGTCCGGTCCTCTTTCTATGTTCCTGGCGCCGCTACAGGAAGGCAATCGGTTTCCCTTGAGCTGCAACCCAGTGCAAGGCAAGTCCTTCTCGATGTGAATGACATGGATGCGGGACTTCTGTCCAAGGTATCGAAATTTGCCGATGACACGAAGCGCTGCCATGTAGCATGGAGAGAGCCAGACAGACTCGCGATCCAACAAGATCTCGAAAACTCATCCAATGGTGAGAAACGTGGAAGATGCCCTTCAATGTTTTCAAATGTACCGTTATGCACGTGGGGTGTCGCAATGACAACATCAACTACACGATGTAGTGGAGCGATCTGGCCACTCTCGACCAACAGCAAAACTTGGGCGTTCTAATCTCAAAAGATTTGAAATAGGACGCGCAGGTTGGGGAAAGCTACATGATAGCAAGCCGCAACCTTGATTTTATCTGCCTTGACTTCTACAAAGTGAAGGATGTATGATTGCCGTTGAACAAGTCCCTCGTCCGTTCCAACTTCAAGCATGAGGTTCATTTCTGGTCTCCGCACATTACGGGGGACATAGCTAAACTGGAACGCATCCAGCATCATGCTACTAAGTTCATCCAGCAGCTAAGCTACGAAGATAAACTCAAAAGAACTTGGCTTCATTACCCTCGAGCAACGAAGGCTGAAAGTCCAGCTTATTGCAACCTCCAATTACCTGGAAGGACACAACCACGTGAGTCCTGTCGGTTTCTTCGTCAGCGACCACAACGTTCATATCTGGAACAACTGGGCGAAATTTATGGAAAAACTTTCGCTACGACTGGCAAAACTTTTTCCCGATCGCTATCTGGCGGATTTGGAACCACCTCCCAGCTGCAAGAGTTGGCACCGAGTTCGTGAATGGGTTCAAATGTTATGATCAGCCTTCGCTAGCTCGTATATTGGACACAAGGGCTAACCAAACATTACAACAAAGAGTGAGTAGTGTATGCCCGAGAGACAGTGTAGGCCTTAGGCCTGTAAACCTTAGCTTAAGTTACACAAAGAAATCCCTTGCCTTGCATATTTTTCGATTCCCTTCCAAAGTATGTTTACAAAAGCAGGTGGTCCCCCACATGGATTCCATGACCAAGAGACGTTGACGAGTGTAGTGCCATTTGGGCATCTTGTAAAACTCTACGAGTCAGCATTGTGTGAACTGGATCCAATAACGATGAGGGACTGTGTTCACTCTCATAGCTTAGGGTTATCTTATATTAAATAGACAGATGCCAATAAGATCAAGGTAATAGGACACCACGCCTCTTTGGGGAGGGGCCAAAATTTAGAGTGGTTCCCTTATTGGAGGATCACTTCATATACATAAACAAGGCTCTCTCATATTATTCTAGGAGTGCAGGGTACATTTTTTGGACCTCACATTTCAAAGAAGAGCTGCTCTGGAGGAGGTGAGCCTGATTAGAGCAGCGATCGAACACTCGGTGTGATAATTTTTTCAAGTCTTATAATTTCATGTTGACATTATAGTTTTTCCTTCAACGTTCATATGTGTTCCATAGGTTGTTATTCAACTGTGTAATTCCTCAGTATTTATATCCCGTGTTTTGTATCTCCCTACAGGGTGGGTGCGCTGATCTGCGCTGAGCTCTACACTTTTTGCTCTGTGTTTTGCGCTTTTCGCTTCCTTCGCCTTTTCACTTTTCCCTCCTTTTGTTCTCCGCTACACTTCTTTTTTTTGCTATTCATTTGCACTTTAGTTCCGTTGTGTCCGTTTATATCACAATCATTGATCGTGCTCAATTGCGACTTGAACTGTTGTCCTGTTACCTTGATTTAAATTCAAAATAAAATTATAAATAACCAGTGTATATTATTCGACCTACGCACCTTTCACTTGATTATAACAACCGTTTATAAAACCTATAACACAAATACACTCTCGACAAACACTGGGATACGTGAAACGTTCACCGTGAGAACGACACTATTTTTCCATGAGCTGTCGATATTATTATAGGAGCATGACACAGCTTTCTTCAGAATAATAAAGATTATCATATCATTCTTTCAACTCTTTTGGAACGACTATCTATCTAGTTCAATATTGAACTTCATATTGGAACAGCTTCTACTAATAATATCATATTACAGTTGGTATTATTATTATGCATCCTACCGAGATGTACCGGGTAAGAGTGATTATGACAACTCACATCCACCCCTATACCCACGTCAGGGCCACCGAAACTGGGTGTGAGTTCGTAACGGCTACACGCTATCACCCATAATCTCTTATTGCGTCACCCAATCCCGTTAGTATGCGGGGCCATCTGCTGCCCTGAACCTTAAACGGGGACAAGCAGACGCAGAGACTATGATATATTAAGAATCGAAACCGCATAAGAGGAGGACCCTGCTCAAATTAGATGCGGCAGTGAGAACTCAGATGGATACAATAGTTTAATTTTTATAATTTTTATTGTGACACGATTACCACCTATACTGTGTTCTGGTTAGAGTCTGCGGCCACTCGCCGATGAACCGCACGGCAACTCGCAACCACCCCAACACCCAGTGGTATTAGGAGATCGAACCTCCCCGGAGGAGAGCCACCTGCTCAACTCAACGGGGCGGCGGAGAATCGGAAAGATATCATCTTTCCTTGTTTTTATGTTTTTTTTTCTATTTTCGCCTCTCTTTGTGTCTGGGGGGAAGAAAAAAAAATAAAGCTAACTACTAACAATATCTTCACCTCAACGGCAGATCCTGCCCAGAGCAGTGGCCGGTGCAACGGAGAGGTTAACAGTCTTATTTCCTACAGTACAGTTCCGAGGCGGGACCCAGTGTTGCAGTGAGCAGAGCAACGTAATGCTGTTAACTTCCTTCTCACAAATGTTTGTGTCATAATCATGCCTGACTCTGAGATGACCATCGATGAGGCAGTGGGTATCTTTCTTCGAAGAGACTCTGTCGACACGACGGTGTTATACCATTTTTAAATTAAAATACCCTGTGCCATTCTTCCGATTAAACTCAGGGTTATTATTCTCAAACTTTACATGTATGTGTGTTACGTTTGGCTTACATTACGGGTTACCTCTTGTAACATCATTCCTTGGAGATGCCCCTCTGGCATCTCACCTTGAAATATGAAATAATAGAAAAACTTAGAATTACCTTTCTTTTCATATTCACAGCAGGCCCTGTTCCGGAGCGGTGGTTAGGGCAGCGTGAAGCACTAACAATCCTATTTCCTGCTGCACAGATTCGAGGCGGGACCTGGTGTTGCAAGGGGCAGAGCGACATATAGTGGTCAACTTATTTTCCGGAACTTATTTCAACTTATTTTTCGGGATAGTGATGATGATGATGATGATGATGTTTATATGTGGGAACTTAGGACCGCTGTCAAGAAATTAAAAAATGGCAAAGCTATGGGAAAGGATGGTGTACCTGCGGAAGTATTCAAGTATGGTCCTGTTCAACTTCTTCATATCATGTTTATTTTCTTCACTGGCTGCCTTAAATTTAATTACCTTCCTAAGTTACTAATGGATGTTGTTTTAAACCTATCATAAAATCGAAGACAAAATTTGCGACCGATAAAGATTACTACAGTTCAATATCAATTGCTACATCTGCATCAAAGTTACTAGAAATAGTTATCCAGGACAGGCTTGGCAACTGTCTGGAAACAACGCCCAACCAATTTGGGTTCAGGCCTGAGCATGAGACGGAAATGGCTATCTCCACATCAAAGCAGACGATTAATTACTTTGTCAGTGGAGGGTCACCTGTGTAACTTTTTTTTCTGGATGATAAAAAAAGCATTCGATCGTGTAAATCACTGGAC
This sequence comes from Gammarus roeselii, assembly GCA_016164225.1. NCBI lineage: Eukaryota > Metazoa > Arthropoda > Malacostraca > Amphipoda > Gammaridae > Gammarus > Gammarus roeselii. Next base: position 4,341 of record SDVV010032196.1, read on the forward strand.
ACTGTTCAAGAAACTTATTGAAAGAGGGGCGCTAATTCACATTGTTAAGCTACTAAAGTACTGGTACCAGCAGCAGGAATGTGTAATACGATAGGGAAGCACATTGTCAAATACGTTTCGAACAACTAATGATATAAGGCAAGGAGGCCTACCATCGCCTCTCCTTTTCAATGTTTATGTAGATAGCTTACAAGACCGACTGTCTCTTAGCCGTGTTGGGTGTCACACTGCCGGCTGCTGTATTAACGCGTTTAGCTATACAGACGACATGGTCCTTCTGGCCCCACATGCCGATACTATTCAGACGATGCTGAATATTTGCGAGACTGAGGCTGCGAAACTAGACATAGAGTACAATACCAGTAAATCAATGTGTATGCTAGTGAAACCACCCAACCAGAGGTTCCAGTACAGAACGGACGGGGTACTTAGCGGGACCCCGCTGGAGTATGTGGACAGTTTCCCTTACTTGGGGCATCTAATTACAAATAATCGGTGTGATAAAGACGATATCTCTAAATAACACCGGAAGTTAAATGCGGTTGGCAACCAACTAATAAGAAAATTCAATTTTTGAACAGCGGATGTTAGGCTGCAGCTTTTTAAATTTATTGTTATCCTATGTACCGTAACTCGTTGTGGTGTAAATATACCAAAGGTGCTGTGAGCAAACTGCGAGTAGCATACAAAGACATATTTAGGATACTGGTGGGTGTCCCAAGAAGAACGAGTGCTAGCCTAGTATTTGCAGAATATGATGTTGATTGCCTGAAAGTACGAGCAAGAAAAAGTGCATACAGCCTCCGGGAACGAATTGAAAACTCTAATAATTCCTTCTTTGAGGCAGTATGCAACAGTGAGGGATACGAACTATCTCCACTTAAAGAAAGATGGGACAGAATACTACATGTGCAGGAAGATCACGATATTAATAGGAATAATGTTTGACTACATGCGGGTGGCTGTCAGGTTGAGATGCGACCCCGAGGATGTTCACTGATAGGTGGCTCTATACTAAACCTCTTCAACATTGTTTCTTGCATACATACTCATGTGGGAAACGGACATAAAAGGTATTTCAAGCACGCTTGTCTCAAACTTAATCTGTAAATGGTTGTCGTGTATTTCAAACTTGATCTATCTCCACGTGTGGTTGATTATTTTTTTACGATTTTTTTTGTATGCATTGAGAGAAATGTTTTTTTTGCTTAACTCATTTTCTGTTGGAACCATTATTTAACCATCGAGTGCCTCAATAAAGATTATTATTATTATTTAATCTGGTTTTCTCTGTAGCAGGAAACCAGTTCACACGGCAACAACCGACAGCCACTAGCGGCCAGATGTAGGCTAATGTACTTATTTAATTCTTACATCATCACACGCAGTGATTTACCTTCAACGTTATCCAATGGTATTACTTCAATCTTATTCCATTCATATCAAGAGAAGAGCCAAAAACGGAAACAGAAATAAGGGACAGCTAAAGGCAAGCGAGGAGAGGGGAACGGGGGGTGGTAAGACATCCCCTGCGTCTCCCCACTCGCCTGCCAGGACCCTGGCCAATTGTACCCTAAGAAGATGGCCTACCCTATTCATTTATACAATTGCTTCCTAATATGTTGGGAGATAAAGATTTTCCACACTATTGGTGGTTAGTCTCAGTCCCAGTAGTGGTTTGCCTCTGTCCTATAAGTGGTTAACTTTAGTCCAATTAAGAGTGTTACGTCTCAGTCTTCTTAGCTTCGGAATTAGTCCTTTTAGTTTTAATCTTAATTCTATTGATTATATTCGTAGTCCTATAAGTGGTTAGTAGTAGTCCTATAAGTGGTTAGTATTAGTCCTATAAGTGGTTAGTATTAGTCCTATATGTGGTTAGTATTAGTCCTATAAGTGGTTAGTCTAAGTCATGTTAGTGGTTACGTAAAGTCCGATTAGTGGTTTGCCCAAGTCATGTTAGTCATTTAATCCATTATGCCATGTTAGTGGAGAGTCCAAGTCATGTTCGTAGTTAGACTTAGCTACACAAGTGGTTACTCCACGTCCTGTTAGGAGTTAGTCCAAAACATATTTGTGGTTAGTACAAGTCCTATTTATGGTTATTCCAAGTTACATTAATGGTTCGTCGTCGGGTCATGAGGGGTTCGTCTTAGTCGTACAAGTGCTTAGTCTTAATCCTACTGGCACAGCTCCCTCGTGAGGACAAACCGCGACTCGGTGCTAGCCTCTACAAGGATACCGTCAAGAGGGCCGCTCAGTGCTGTGGAAGCTTTACAACAATTCCCTTTCTAGAAACAACTGCCATCTTCTAGAGGTGCCGGTTTACCGCTGAATTGCGCACCCACCAATTTGACACAAAACAGTGATATTCGTCTGGAATTGAATGGTTCGAACGGCATTTAAAAGGGCAAACATGCAGTTGCAATCAATAATCTATGTGTATTCAACTCACACACAGATTTGATATCACTAAATATCTCTGGACTTGAATTGTTCTCTGAACGTCTTTGTCAATTATTCTGCACGACAGGTAAGCTGCAAATACTACTTTGTCAAATATAATTCACCGCTGTCAATTACTCCTGCCACCCTGTCAATTGCAGTGAAAATTTTCAAGTAAATTATGCTGGAGTGAATTCATTTTTTTACTGTCAATTTGATCATTAGAAATGTTCACACTGATATTCACAAGTGCTAACAGTTGAAAACGGCATCAAAGTATTTGGGGAAATGAAAATCATTGCGCGACTTCTTTTGAACTGATATGCAAATTGTTGGTGCGCGGTGTACTAATGAACTATTCTCAACAAACGGCACTTGAAATGGATGAGCTGCCAAACAATTATGCAACTTTGTCAATCAAACATGCAACATGTCGAGGAAAACGTCATGGTTTCCTGCGAGCAAAGCCTATGACCATCAGGATACCAACCAGGATGCCATCAGGATACCATCAGGATACCATCAGAATACCATCAGGATATCATCAGGATACCATCAGGATACCGTCAGGATACCATCAGGATACCATTAGGATTCCGATACCATAAACATTTTCTGGTAATTGCTTAGAAAAATAATTGTTTAATAAATGAACACCGAAGTAGCAGTACTGGTAATCCGTGTCTATTTAAGCTGAACCGTTAAAGGCTGGACGCTTGTTCACGCAAATTTTCTGATTGACACAAAAAAATGCATTTGTCATTTGTAGCCAAAACCATGTCGTTTTATTGAGACACGTTGCGTGTCACAACACACTCCATTTGTTGTGACACCAAAAACCATGTCGTTTTATTGAGACACGTTGCGTGTCACAACACACTCCATTTGTTGTGACACCAAAATCTATTTGTCCTTTCAGGAATGACACAATAATTCTATGGCAACAACAATACATTTTTGTAGAGGTTATTTTTGCCGTCTCAACAGAATCCATATTGTTGTGAGCGTCACGTAATGTGGTGTCAACAGGAGCTCCAAGCCCTCGTACACAATTAACTTTGCTAGCAGTGAAATTTGTTCGCATCTCTTTACGGACGTGAACTTCATCGATGACTGATGGTTCTATGGCGTTCTTATAAGTTGTACGAACTCTTTGGGACAATCGCACACATTTTCGCACTTTTAATACGGCCATTATAGCTACAACTTGTACGTTTTGAAGTTCTCAAAGTACATGATCAAAACAATAAAAAAATAAAGCTTTTTTATACACAGTTCTTCTTTTTAACAATCAATTTATACATAGCAGGCGTCTTGCACTTACAGATGCTATTATAAAAAAAGGTAATCATATATTTTTCAACAATAAAGGATACGCCAGTGTGAAAAATTGCATTATGTGCGCGGCTTTGGCCAGTGATTGTACCATCCTCAACGATTCACGGCCACAGCTTCATCCCTCCCTGACGCCGAGCCTCAGTGAGCTCTAACATGAGGAAGTCGACTTGAATCGGTTCAAGCGGAGTTTTCTGTGGCTCAGCTGTTACTGTTGCATCAGCTGTTACTGTTGGCTCAGCTGTTACTGTTGACTCAACTGTTACTGTTGACTCAGCTGTTACTGTTGGCTCTGCTGTTACTGTTGCATCAGCTGTTACTGTTGCATCAGCTGTTACTGTTGCATCAGCTGTTACTATTGGCTCAGCTGTTACTGTTGTCTCTGCTGTTACTGTTGGCTCAGCTGTTACTGTTGCATCAGCTGTTACTGTTGCATCAGCTGTTACTATTAGTCCAGCTGTTACTCATGGCTCAGCTGTTACTGTTGGCTCAGCTGTTACTGTTGCATCAGCTGTTACTATTAGTCCAGCTGTTACTCATGGCTCAGCTGTTACTGTTGGCTCAGCTGTTACTGTTGCATCAGCTGTTACTGTTGACTTAGCTATTACTGTTGGCTCAACTGTTACTGTTGGCTCAGCTGTTACTGTTGTTTCAGCAGCTGCTGTTGGCTCTGCTGTTACTGTTGGATCAGCTGTTACTGTTGGCATAGCTGTTACTGTTGACTTAGCTATTACTGTTGGCTCAGCTGTTACTGGTGGCTCAGCTCCTCTGTTGGCTCAGCTGCTACCCACCGGCGAGATGGCATACTCACCAGCACACCCAGTAGCGAGACGCCATGCTCACCAGCACACCCACCAGCAAGACGCCATGCTCACCAGCACACCCACCAGCAAGACGCCATGCTCACCAGCACACCCACCAGCAAGACGCCATGCTCACCAGCACACCCACCAGCAAGACGCCATGCTCACCAGCACATCTACCAGCAAGACGCCATGCTCACCTGCACACCCAACAACAAGACTCCATGCTCACCAGCACACCCACCAGCGAGATGTTATGCTCACCAGTCAACCCACCAGCGAGAAGCCATGCTCATCAGATCACCAACCAGCGAGAAGCCATGCTTACAGCACAACCACCAGCGAGACTCCATGCTCACCAGCACACCCACAAGCGAGACGTCATGCTCACCAGCCAACCCACCAGCGAGACGCTAGGCTCACCAGCACATCCACCAGCGAGACGTCATGCTCACCAGCACACCCACCAGCGAGACGCCATGCTCACCAGCCCGCCCACCAGCAAGACGCCATGCTCACCAGAACACCCACCAGCCAGACACCATGCTCACCAGCACACCCACCAGCGAGACGCCATGCTCACCAGCCCATCCACCAGCGAGGCGCCATGCTCACCAGCACACCCACCAGCGAGACGTTATGCTCACCAGTCAACCCACCATCGAGACGTCATGCTCACCAGCACACCCACCAGCGAGACGCCATGCTCACCAGATCACCCACCTGCGAGACGCCATGCTCACCAGCATGCCCACCAGCGAGACGCGATGCACACCAGCCCACCCACCGGCGAGACGCCATGCTCACCAGCCCACCCACCAGCGAGATGCCATGCTAACCAGCACACCCATCAGCAAGACGCCATGCTCACCAGCACACCCACCAGCGAGACACCATGCTCACCAGCCAACCCACCAGCGAGACGCCATGCTCACCAGCCAACCCACCAGCAAGACGCCATGCTCACCAGCAAACCCACCAGCAAGAGGCCATGCTCACCAACATCGAGTTATAACATCGAAATTTATAACATCGAGTTCATGTTCTTATGTACCTTTTCATTATATTATAGAATGTTGAAATACTGTGAAATGCATTTTTTGCTGTACAAAAAGTGTCAGCAAACTAATTTAGATGTAAAAAGTATTTGAATATTCATTTTCTCATAAATCACATCCCACTGCAATATAACGAGAAATCAGTTTCTGTAAAATCCCGTTGAATGGTCAAACAAACAGGAGTAGGAAATGTATAACGTGAAGAAACGGAATGAAACATTACGTTGAAAAACACTGCATTAGCAGTACACCAAAAAACAACGTTATTAATATGGGGAAATTGACAAATCAATTGTTATGTTCAGTATTTTTTACATTATTCGTCTCGTCAACAGCTATTGTCATTCAGTCAGGCCGGTCAAAATAACGTCGGTGGCTCTACAGAACGTCCCTCTAACATGTCTCCACACCTCCCGAAATCAGGTTTGGCTGGCGTCTTTGAGTCAGGTTAACCCAACGTCCCTCACCAACTGACGTAGACAGGCCTACACAACGTCCCTCAAATATGCTTAGGCAACACTCCTGTAGTCCGCCGCCCAGCATCCCTCATGCGCCTTCCCTCCCTAGGTCCCTCCAAGACAAATCACCCTCAAAGCGACCGGCATAAGGAAGCAGTTTTTGCGGTAGTAACTGCGTCGCAGTTTACGTGGTCCTCAAAGGAGCGTAGGAACGAGAAAGACGTCATCTAGATGTCAAAAGTACGGCACTGCCTGTCACTTTAGACATGTCAATCGATGTCGTAAAGACAGGATATGTGTCCTGGTGGAGAGAGAATTGGAGAAAGCCATACGAGCTCCGGGAAGTTTCCCCTGTCAGAAAGGGAAATAAGAAATTGAAGAGGAACATCTTATGAATGATAGGAACAGCGGGATTAAATTGAGGCAAGACAATGTGATAAAATTTGAGTATCATAATGAGATAGAACGAGGGCGATGGCGGGAGCTTTTCAGGAGTAAATGATACGAATGGATAGTGAAAACATTATAGGGGTGATTGTTGAAGGCAAACAGCAGAGTAATATAGGGGCAACTGACGCACTTGCCAGAGGCATTGTCCGAGGTAACTTGTAAAGCAATATATGGAGAAAAGATGCGAGTTGAATTGATACTGGTAACGAAATTGATAGACACTGACTAATCAGTATAGCATAGGCTAATTTATTAAAAATAATTTGAATTTCATCGCATCCAATTTTGCATAGGAAAACATATTTTTGTAAGGATATTAACGCAAATAAGTTTGCTCGCGTAATTTGGACACATTGATCACCTAATGCAACATGAAAAAAGTGTTAACGCCTTTCGAATTTAAATACAAAGGTAAAAGAGGAAATAAACGAACAACGAATGAAGCATAGCCTCTGTCCTGTCTTCATGAGTCAACACCCATTGACTAATGAAAAAAAAACATTACAGCCCCATTCGGTGTCATGTGACCCCGTAGAGTCACTTTACTGCGTCAATTCTGTATATATTTACA
>SDVV010032197.1:0-11457 GCA_016164225.1 Gammarus roeselii
ATATTGTGTTGTGTTGCGTTGCTTTCGGAGCTGAATTTGCCCGTGTAGCCACTGACGTTGTACTAATCTTGATGCTACCTGTACGCACTAAGGTGCGAACATATCACAATTAATGTTCTAAAAAGAATGGAAGCGGAGGTCCGTTTCGAGTAAGCGTTTTTTCTTTTGCGCACCAGCGTGCGTCTGTTATTGCTAAAACTTTCACTTTTTTATAACGTTGAAAGCGTTGTTTTGTTTTTTCCTCGCACACTTAGGCGTGCGAGCCACGAGACCTTTACTCGCCCATCATTACTCGATCCTTAATAGCTTATCAGTATTCGCTCAAAATTATTCGACCCATACTCACCCATCATAACTCGACCCCTTCTGGCACTTCATTACCCCGGCATTATTACCCATCGTAATTCGACAATTAATCACCCATCACAACTCGACCCTTACTCGCCCATCATTACTCGGCCCTTATACACCCAACGATCATTGCTCATTGTTCGACCATACACCAAGTCCGTCATGCGCATAATTGCTGATATAGGATACCTGACCAGTCATCACTAATAAATCAGGCAGCATCCCAGAAGCGCGCCCGTCGCTCCCTCCCTACCACAATCAATCGGTGGGTTGATGGATTTGCGGCTAATGTTAATGGTATCAAATTCTTTTATATTTGCACCGAGTTCCACAGCACATTATTGTTTACCCAGTTTAACTGCAATTATTAACCGATCCGGAAGCTTGAGAACGCCCCGCAATCGCTCTCAAAAAATCAAGCAAACTCTCAGCCTTCAATTGAGCAGTGAAAATGTAATAAGAAAAAGAAGCCGCAATGGATACTAAGGGTCAAGGTTACGTTATTACACTAAAAGTTACGACGACTGGGAAAGTCGCCAAGCCTGTCAGTGCGTGAGCCTTTCCTGGGGGACCACCGAAGAAGGTCTGAAGTGTCAAACTTCAGATCCAATCGTGAAGTTTCTAGACTTGATGCCGCAGTGCGAACGGCCACTGGAATTAAATTCGTCAGCGAACCTCCTGCTGTCGTTGTTAAGTTATAACACAGTAAGCCATACATGATGGATCACAAATGATGCAATCGAGACGGTGCAAACAAACATAGCTGGCGTTATTAATTAGAAGAAAAGATTTCATGTTAGTGATGGAGTTAAATTATGAATCCAAGTTATCTGAGTACATCAACGGACTGTTAAAAAAATAGAAGTGGATGACTTTGATAAAAGTTATGCTACGGCTTCCGCTTCCAATAGGGTTTGTCGTTGTACGCAACAGAAATGAGTTTATCGAGAACATCCAAATAAAGTACGACATAAAATATAGCTAAAGCTATCGTTTTGCCATTAGCAAATGTTCAATGTAAAGAGAGTAGCGAATGATAACGAAATCGTGCTAACTAACATGCAGATAATTCTGGAGTTAACGGCCTGTTGAAAATATCTGATATTTATTTGTATTGGAAATGTAGATGATTGATCATTTGTGAGGAAATGCTGACTGCATATAATTAAGCTTTGGCTTTAGATTACAAATGTGGTACAGCTGGTACCTCAATCTAAAACTGACCACTACACACAGGTAGATTGCAGCGTTGCATAAGAGAATGCAGATGAATGAGGAGAAACTTTGAACAAAGTTATCTTTCGAAAGCTTCGTCCGTCCTGCTCCAGGACTCTGGGGTCTGGGAGTGCGTGAAGTAGAGCCCACATACACGGAAGGCATGCCTTGACACCAGGTCTGAGAGTGCGTTAAGTAGAACCCACGTACACGGAAGGCATGCTCTGGCACTAGGTCTGAGAGTGCGTTAAGTTGAATCCACGTACACGGCAGGCATGCTCATCAACTCTAGCTCGGAGAGTGTATGTAGTAGAACCCATATACTCAGACAGCGTGCTCTGCAACTCAAGTTCTCTGCCCTACTGCTACGGTTGTAGGCCTACAGTCACGTGGGGACCAAGGACGAGGAGCTGTGAGAAATACGTTGCCGCCTTGATATTTTCGAAAATCAGGTTGACACTAAGTCGATCAACGAGAAGCGAGACTGTCACGTCGTATCTGGTCGTGTGGCAGAGGTCTCTTCTGGAGAGAACTGTTCGGAAAAAACAGAATTTTAATGAAACCTTCTGAAACTCGTGTGCTCATCGTATAAGGAAGAATCAATCACTTCGGGTGCCGACAAAAGAAGCATCATCATCGAGCAATGCAAAAGAGATCTGAATAAGGGCATTCTATTACCATGTAGACAGTTCTTGCCAGCTTTCTTCCTCGATAAAAGTTTGACCCCCATCCGCTCGAAAGTGATGTTTGTCATCTGCAAGGCAAGAGGAGACCATTCTGAAAAGTTTAGAAACCCCAGTCCTGTGATGGCAGCCTGAATGCCTACGTACCGATGTCAGGTGAGCCTCGGCAAACACAGCCGACCATGGTCCGACGTGTTGTGACCAACAGCAGTATTATACTTACCACACTTATGGACACCATTGCCTACCGGAACCTATTTATCACCCATCATCCTGGACCCATTTTTTTTAATCCGAGGGTAACTTCCGGTTGTGTGTTTCTGTGTGCTTATGTAGATCCCTTTTATTAACAATAGGCCACAAGCCTTGGGTCATTGATCAGCTGTTAGCCTTTTCAAAGTAGTGTCGGTGGCGTGGCGTCTCTTTCTCTAAGACAGGTCTAAAAGTACAGGTATCTGTCCAAACTAACCAAACTTCTGTGTTGGTCCAACGGCGCTAAACCGTTACATGTTTCGAGTCACCAAGCGCCTTCAAGGTCGTCGATATTGATTCAAAACTAGCCAAGCCCCATGCGCTGCTATGTGAGTGGCAACCGACGCATCATGACACGCGCCCAAATCTGTTAACTTCTTTCAACAAACCGGTTCTTCTACCTCGCAGGCACCGATCCATGACTATAGCTCAGGTATTCTAATTACATCACTTGCACGCCCTTCGAGCTGCTCCATGGATAGCAACACCCTAATCCAATGAAACAGGTAAGTATTGAAAGTCCTGTTATCAAAACGCCACGTGTATGATTCGTAAACATACCGAGCTGTGTCATTACCACCAACCGCCGCAGGGTGTAAACCAGCTCCCATGGTTCCGCACAGCACATTCTGCCGGCATAGTTGAATACCCATACCCTAAACATCTAAGTGAGCAGGCTTCCGACCATGAAGATGGTGATTAGAGTCTTCCATTTCTGTTGCTCTACAACAACGTACACACATGAAGCCTCGGTAGAGACCCGTCATCAAAGATATATTATAATGAGAAGCACATCTTATAAGCCCTCCAGGCATACACTGACCCATATCCCCGAGTGATACAAGAAGGTTGATACGTATTTTTCTGCTACACAGCTCCATTATCATCAGCTCGTTCAACACATAACAGACATGCTTCTCTGTTTAGTTACATAGTATGGGTTCATTTTCCATAGCCTCGAGTCAAACTCTGACCTAAATCCTCAGGCATTGTATTTTCCATTTAATTAGTTGTGCACACTTTCATACAAATTATAGTATAAGAAAAGGAGAATAACAATTCAATTATATTACCTTATTCATGTAATAAAGCAAAAATCATTTACAAATAGTGTGTACAACATCTCCAGTGTCGCAAATAATTTAATAACAATTGGTTCTGTTTACAATAATACTACAAATACATATAGAAAACGGATACCACTATATTTCAAAAGCTTTGCAAATAAATTTCATGGAACCCCTCGTCATCGTTGTTCGTATCCTTAGTAAAGGGAACCTTATGTTTTGGAGGGAGATCACGTTTAATAATTTGTAAATCTTCATTTGTATGAATAATTGTACTTTCCTTCAGCTTCGATTTCCGATTTCGATATGTTATATATTTTTTTATTATATTGCATAGAAATATCCGACCCACCAAACTGCGGCACTAAACGATGAACAGTTTCAACACCAGGAAATTGCGGTACAGTTTTTATAAAACTATCAAGACACTCTTGTGACAGAAACGAGAGCTCCATGCTGAGAGCTCAAAGCAAAGCGATACAGTCAACATTGTAAGTTACTTCCAGTGATCTTAACATTCGCAGTTCGAGCGATGAGTTCCATTTCAATGTTTTTTCTTAACAAATAACGATGTCTGTATCAGCATTACAAAGGCTCGTATGATGGTTGCACAAGCGAAAGCTGCGTCTTTTATAGGGCAGGGTGCCATGTGATATGGGATGTTAAACTTTTTTAACAGAACAACTCCGTTTGTTAAAAACTAGTTATGTATTTAATACATGTTCGGACATGTATGAAGCTATTACATATTTTATGATACATGTTAGAACATGTTTTAATCTTATGAATACATAAATGATCACAATGCAATATATTACTTCATATACGTGTTACAACACGTTTTTACATTTTCGCATTACTAATATCGTTCTAATCTGTACAAATATTTTTTTAATCTACTTCACTCGTATCTTTTTTTGATTACAAGGTGAAACACTCTCGTCATCTGTATATCTTACACGTTTATTCATTGCCAGGCTTAAGGGGTGTCCGAATGCGAGAGATTTTGTGTTAATAATATGGAAAAGTTTAATATCTATATTTGACAGTCCGACTTTTTTGTGTGAGTGGTATAAAGATTAAAAAATTTTGAACGAATATTGGAATATTTCACGAAAACTTGTTTAATAGATCATTCTAGTAAATCTCAATAAAATTTATATTTTATTTTCTTTTGTTCCCGGTAAGGAACGCCTTAACAAGCGATAACATGGCGATGACAGAGCACCTATTAGGAGGTGAACTCAATCGAACGAGACCTAATTTATATCTACTTTTACATCTACGTAATTTCTTTAGTCTATGAACATTCACAACAAAGTTGTTTACTTTTCATATTTTAATATATCTTCTAATGCAGTAGGGCATGTTACATCGCTAAGGATATTCCACGCTGACTTATGTAAAATTTTGCTCTGCCTGTGTGATATGAAGGTCTGGTTTGATCATTCATTGTACTTGCGATGAGGTGTAATTCTAAACAGTCATTTTTTTCCACTATTTATGTTCATTTCTTGATTTCTCCCAGGCAAATGTTCCGGATCCTGTACAAATGTCCCTACCTTATTTTAAATGTTCTTGACATGTATTGGAAGACGAGACAGATTCGTTCTATATCGCGAATAGTCCAACCGCTCTCTTCGACCTTATTTTAATTATACTTGTTTTGAATTTCCTCTAACAACACATTTAAAGTTAATTCAATATCTTGGTAGTTTGTGTTGCAAAACATGGTACTAATAATCTGGTTGCTGATTTCAGTAGAACCCTCCACATTGTCTTTGATTAGAATATATTCGACAACTATTTGCAGTCAAATTATTTTATTATTTGACAATAGTGAACGTATTTTTGTTGTCAATTCATCTTTTTTCCAATGAAAAACTTGCTAGGTAGGATGTAATTACATTCTCTGCATTTATATTCCCAAGATATTTAACGACCTCAAAACATTTCTTGTTCTTTTCTCGAGGATCAGATTCTCAACAAGCGTATCATTGCCAGATTCACTATTTGAAACGTTAACATCACTTGAATCATAATGTGATGCACCAACATCCTCCTCCTGAGCGTCCTCGGTACTGTCGTTATCATCGATATTATCCATTTTTTTTAATGTTGTCCACGCGAACGTTGTTCTGCGCACTTGTGTCCAAGTCTTTGCCTGCTCTGCTGTCGTTGCGTTGCAATTCAGATGCACAGTCATTGTCACACACGAATGCTGAAGTCAAGTTTTACGATATGTCACCTAAGTTGTTACTGTTTTCTAAATCATACGCTGAACTGCATCGCGCATTATCTTCACCTAACGGAACAAATGATTCGTCTAACATTGTTATAATAACGTTGTCGTCAATATTACTATAGCTTAAAACACTATCACTAGCTGTAAGCTTCTCCACATCGTTATAAAAAAAATATATTTAATTTATCGGGTGCGAAATATTCGTTGTAGCTGTTTTCCAAGTCAGGATATGCTCAACTACAACGTGCATTTTCCTCGCTAAAGGGAATGACATTTTCAATAGTGAGAAGCCCGCTATCGTCGATGTTTCGATTGCTTACAAAGCTATCACTGTTACACACACTTGAGTCCAAAATCCTGCAACCTCCGACGATGCTGTTGGTAGTTACGTTGAAACTTTCTGCTTCACATTCACCGGCATCTTCGTGCGGTATTGATATATGCTCTTGTGTTGTCTCTGTATCTGCGATGTTGCAGTTGCTAATGTTATACTTGCTAACGTGTTTCATAGTCATCACAGGAAACCTGTGGAAGGTGAGGTGATACCTCTCGCTCCATCTTTTCTTGTTAGGCCGTAGGCTCTCGAGGATATCAAAGCTGACCCGCTTAGACGCGAGACGACGGGATAGGCGAGTAGTACACGACTGAAGGGAGGGTTGAGGTTAGCCTTTAAATAATGAAAGCCGCCGCATTCCAACGATGTTCATACGTTTGTACATGTATACACATGTACACGTGTGCACGTATGTGTATGCGCGGTTTGTGTATACACAACCCTATAGAGGATTAACAGATAAAATAGCAGTTTGAAGGGTTAGGGGTGAATTATTTTATCAATAACATTGTTGGTCCCTTTAATTTTATCATATGATATGCTGTATATAAACATTTATATACATCGTGTTATACTTATTCAATATTCAGACATAATAGGAAACAGACCTCATTAAGTGTGAGGGAGATAATTTCAGAAGAGCATCCCAGTTTGTTCGACTGTCATAGCCGAATTGTTGTTGCGGGAACGAGCAATTCGAGGAAAAGTTCTCTCGTTTCGAATCTTATCGATAAATATCAACGTATGTTTCCACAAATTATCATCAGCGGAGTAGACTCGTTCCCTTTTATAAGCAACTTGCATGGAAAAGTCACTGTAATGAAAAATATATACGATCCTTTTTTTGACAGCATTCATGTTAATGATGAGACGCCGGTTAACACATCGCTTATATATGATGACGTGCAACTCGAAGCAATGCGTTCACAAGTTATTGGTTCAGTATTCACTAAAGGCAGGCATTTTAAACTGAGTGTTTGTTCAATTCTAAAAAATATACTTGCATCAGGTTGTAGATCTCGTGACATGAGATAAAATGCATTGCATTTCATACTCCTTAAAATGAGGGATAAAAATCAGGTACTCTACATAGCTCGACAAATTTCGGGTCGAAGAAATCGAAAGCCTTTGGAAAAGTATAGATTAAATACGTTACTACAACCCCCATACGGTCATATACTATTAGATTTAAGCGTTAATAAGCATGATATATTAACAGTTAGAACTGGTATAGCCATAAATGGCGGGGAGACGGTGATTGCATTCTAGACTAGTGTTTATATAAAAAAAAAAATCTTTTAGAGGTGTAGAAAAATTATTTACTAAAGCGAAGAAAACGATACCAAATTTAACATTAGCAGAAGTTAAAGATTTCGTGAAAGGTGTTGATAGTTATACTCTACACGCACCTATGGGGAAAAAATGTGCAATGCAGAATTATCTAGTAAATGCGCCCGAGATCATTTTAGAAGTGATACATGTATACTCGATAAACTAGGCAGTGCGAATGATGGATTCAATATATATCTGTTTTAGTTGATATGTATTCCAGGTAAATGTTTGTATACCCCCTGAAAATGAAAACTGGTATCGAAACAGCCTTCACGATACAACATTTGCTTTCCAATAGCAGATGTAAGTTTAGATCTTTATTCACAGACAAAGGTACTGAGTTCTGGAATGCTGATGTGTCTAAAGTTTTAACTCAGTATAAAATGAAACAGTACAGTGTACACAGTTCTGATATCAAAAATGGTTTGGCAGAAATTTCAATTAAGCGTTTGAAAACGCGAATCCTTTGATATTTAACGCATGAAAATACAGACCGATATATCGATATTCTTCCCTCGCTTGTTTCCAATTTCATCAATTCTAAAATTATGGCACTTTTAGTCACATACCAAAGTCAGTGTTTGAAATGACCGATCGTCCAAAAATTAGGAGCTTGACATCGAAAATGTATAAAAGATTCAAAGACATGAAGATTAAACACAGACAATTATTAAACGTCGGAGAGTATGAACGTATATTTAGTAACGACTATCTGCCTCAGACTGCGGAAGAGATCTTTCAAGTACTCAAAGTCGATCAGACATCTGTTCCTGTTACATACTATTTAAGAGACCTCATGCGTGAGATGTTGCTGGGAAAATTTTATTCGAGAGAATTACAACCTGTATATTTACCGGATAAATATCGAATCAAAATATTGAAGACAGTAGGCAAAGGAAAGCTCAAAAAGCATTTAGTCGCTTGGTTAGGTTAACCCTGTAACGTTTATTCCGTAAATAAAAGACAGTGACCTTATCAATGAAAGTAGCAAAATATATTCAATTGGTTAATATTCTAAAAAACATACTTGAACAAGGCAGATTCATCTATGAAAGCAGAGTGCATAAATTGAATCGCCAAGAAGTTAAATTAATATCGGAAATTTGTGTGAATATCGCACGTTCCAATCTAAGGTTAGCAAACGAATTTATTCGCAAGCTAAAAAAATATAGATTGGAACTGAAAAATTTAGCTTCTGAAAAAAAGAGAGTAGACTCTAAGAACCGGATTCTACTATCACAACCAGACGGGAATTTACTGGCGATTCTAGTGCCGATTGTGTTGAATTATTTAGTGAAATAAACAGAGAAAATAAGGGAATACACACTTGTACCATCGGACAAAATAAGTTGATCAGATATCGTTACAGTATCTTCAGACCGAAAAAGTGAACACAGCTCAGAAAGTATTTAGCAAAAATTTGCGAGTGTGAACAATCGTTAACGTCTGAAATTCAATCGCAATCATTGCATTATTTTAAAAAGCATTTAGGTGAGTTAAATAATGGAATTGAATAAAAACAAGAACGAAATGAATCTGATATTGAACCTGCAAAAATAAATAAAATAGGAAGGATGATGTTAAACGTTTGGAACAATTTTTATCACCGCTTCCAAAACATGTTTCAAATTTGGGAAACACACTCGGACATTATTTATTATCTTTAAGAAACATAAAATTTATGATAACGTGGTTTTAGCTAAGGACGGGTCGAATGAAACCGTTCATGTACTAGATCTTGTCAAAACAATGTTTACACCTAACAATAGGGTATCAAATGTGATTAGATAGTTTCTCGACAATCTAACTAGACCAGCCCATTTTAAACGCAACAGAAATATAACACAAAAGAAAAATATTAGACAATTAGGCGGTTAATCGAGGAAACATAATAGGATCGATAAGTTTAAACAAGTTAAATGGGATGAGCTCCTTATAAAGAACTCAATATTTTGAATCATGTTGACTATTCAAAATTACCATACCAACATTTCTATGAAATGCTATGAACCTGTTTAGAAAGCAGTGTCAGGCCTGATTAGAAAGCGGCGTTTGCCTTAGGGCAATATCTTAAAAATGCTCTAGCGTGGCTTGTAACGGGTACACTCCTAACAAATCGGATGAAGTGGGTGGGGCTTTCAGGTCACGGCTGTTACACAAACAGTAGAGGATTACACGAAACAAACTCAAGACACCGCGAGCAGCGACAATAAGAAGAAACCTGTGCAGCAATCACCCAGCATTACATTTAGGAAACTCATCACGCAGCGTTGGTGGTAAATGAGAAGACCTACTCGTACATTAACTGGATACCGTTCAAGAAAACACACATGTCAATTTAACAAAGAAAATGGAAGAAGCTCCTATGATAAAATCTACGCTCCAAGCATCTGCTTTGGCTGAACAGAAGCAGCAACGCCAAGCGATTCGCCAAGCTGGATCACACGTTTCCAGCCTTCCTCAAGCTCCAAAGAACCCTGCACTGATCCAAAAGAGTGGCTCCACCTTAGCACCAGGGCCTGCGCATACCACAGGTAATTGTCAACAACAACCAAGCACAAGTACAGCAACATTTACAATACCTTCAAGACCAGTGCTACAACCGATCTGTAGTAATACATACACACAGAGACAACAGCAACGTCCAGTTGTAACCATTATCTTCAATGCTCAAAAAACAATTAGACACTGAGCACACAGCCACCACCACAACAACAACAAAAAAAAAACAGCTGGAGCAGGAACATCGGAATCAACAGCAGCACCAACTACAGGATCAACAGCAGCGCCAACAACAGAATCAACAGCTGAAACAACGTCAGCAAGACAGTGTAGTAGATAGTGTTAAGAGTGTGAATGATGCCACTGTATGCTAGACAAACATCGACGCAGATCTTGCTGCTACATTGGATGAATGACTACCTGTTGCCTCCTCCTCCTGGTAGTGTTAACAGAAATGCTTTAGTAGATGACGATATACAGAATTTCTTAAATCCTGAGCAAGTTAATGGGGAAATTCGTTTCGGTGTACCACTATATAAAAACATGAAAAAACCTAAATTCTAGGGTCAGTAAATAATCCGGACGATTAATAAAAACCATAGTAATGATGCACATTTCAAGGTGCAGACATCATTAAGCTACTACAGCGTAGGTTACATGTTTTTTGATGTTTTTAGACTCGTTTTGTTTCAGTGATGTTGTTGTTTTCGTGTTATGTTTCATGTAGTTTGCTTTATTAACTTTAAAGTGGATTTTTTTTTTAGAAAACTATGTTTATATGGTTTCATGTTTTGCAAGCTGCTATGTTTTTAGAAGCGCTTTTTTGTTTCAGCGTCATAATTGGTTTCAGGTATTAACTGTAAAGTGTTTGTAGTTGACATTAATAACTGTTGAGTTCTTGCGTATTTAGAAAACTTCCATGCTTCTTTATGATACGTGAAGATAAATGTAAACTGCCGGATGTTCTACGATGTTCTATTGTTTTTAGAAGAGTTTTTTTTTGTTTCAGCGTCGTAATTGGTTTGAGTTATTAACTGTAAAGTGTTTGTTTTTGCATTATTAACTGTAGATTTTTTTTTTGCGTATATAGAAAACTTCCATCCTTCTTTATGATGCAAGTAGATGAATGTAAACTGTAGGATGTTCTTTTTTGTTCTATGTTTTTAGAAGCGTTTCGTTTCAGTGATCTAATTAGTTTTGAGTAGTTAGCTGTAAAGTGTTAGGAAGTAGCATTTATTAACTGTAAAGTTTACGCATTTAGAAAAAATTTCATGCTCCTTTACGATGCAAGTTGGATGTTCATATCATGGAATAAAATATTTAAAAAAAATATGTCTATATTACAACCCTGCTGTTAGTATTGAGTATATAGGAAATTACTTCTGCTAATTATATATGAAATAAATTATAAATATCCACACTTATGAACCCTGTTGTTGGAATTGAGTTTATAGAAAAAAAATCCTACCAATACAT
>SDVV010032198.1:0-11457 GCA_016164225.1 Gammarus roeselii
ACTACTCTCTCTCCCCTTCACTATTTAATGCATTCATGCACGACCTGTCTACACCAACACAACCAATACCTACACCAGCTTATACGCAGATGACCTTACAATAATCATACAACACCACAAACGAGACCGCAGCATCACGCCTTCAGCAATACCTGAACTCTCTCGGTCTTGTTGTAAAATAACTGAATGAAAATTTTCACCACGAAGTCATCTCTCGTATTATATCCGCCGGACAAGAATGAACACCGCATCCATTCTCATGTCACACTCAACAACACTCCCATAGCCACGACCCCATTACTCCAATCCTGGGAGTAACATATGACACTGGAATAACGTTCAAATCTCACACAAACAACATCGCCACTACAGCCTAACGTAGACTGAAAGTGACCCGGACACTGCAAGAAATCAATAGCAGAATTTGACAATTCATCTGACTCATCATTTCCTACTAAAGCACTGCCTGGTCCTCTGACCTTACTCCCACACATTACCTCTCAACAAATAATACAAAACGTGGCATTACGCATCTCAAAGAGCAGTACAGAAACCGCACTCATCCTCGAATGCATGACGAGACCAAGGTCCTTCCTCTGTCACATCATTTTGATATGAGGGACACAATTATTTCAGAAGATTGTGACATGATCCATCTCTACCAGTACCATCTGAACCCACGTCAAACTTCCCGAAATATACACAACACACTGGCAGCACACTTTGGCTTTCTTTACATTATCATTTCCCCACCAATAGACAACACAACTATGAATAAAAACATACACACACACTTCACAGCTCCTGCACTAGTTGATCATAGAGTCTACACGGTCATACAGAATCACTCACCGAAGGTGGACGGGTATGAGCTGGGGTTGCCCAGGGGTGACATGGTTCACCTATCGAGGCAAAAAGGCAAGCACCACACGGCCCATCAGCAACACCAAAATAGATTTGGGAACTCCCTTCCGATATGTGCGTGCGGTGCAGGGGTGCGCCCGATATAGCCAAACACGTCATGACATCGTTCCCAGCTATTTCACCAGAAAGGCTCAATCCTAATATCACGTCGGTGCGTGGTCTGAGAGAACGCCCGCGGGACAGATAATTTTTTTCAGGGTGCAAGTCTAACATGGGGGCCTGAACCGGTCGTA
Source organism: Gammarus roeselii (assembly GCA_016164225.1). NCBI lineage: Eukaryota > Metazoa > Arthropoda > Malacostraca > Amphipoda > Gammaridae > Gammarus > Gammarus roeselii. The sequence goes on from SDVV010032198.1 coordinate 1,158, forward strand.
ACGTCCCTCGCCTGCACATGTCGGATTGTACCCGAATTTTCGGGTGGTGAGTCGGCCGTGGCTTCTTCACCGCAGAAAGAGCTAAGACTAGGCAACAACAACAACATTTTAATCAGCAGTGAAATGAACATCGTCACAAACGACTGCGCAAAGCGAAAAACCGAAAGGGACATACAGTCTAACGCATAGTCACCATCTAGTTCTGTGTGGGAGGTAAGGCTTGATATGGGTCGTGATAAAATAGCCAGTCTTTTCATGGTGAATTCCACATTTTACGTGTAATGTTGAATAATGAAACTATAGCAATTGATGTTCTGTATAGTCGTCATTTAATGCATCGGTGCTGTATGTTTGGACAATTTCGACTGAATGGACTTCGCAGTGATATAATTCAATAATAATACGCGTGCTATATCTATTCAATTAAAAAAAAAAAGTGGATAGTCACTGACTAATTTTTATTACCTCATACCAGAAACGCTCACGGAAATAATACGACACTCTCTCCTAATGCAACAGGAACGTCTGATATCATTGCAGAATCCATTCTAATCTGACAACTCTTGACTCTGACTATTAAACGACTACGATGTAGTTCAAAATGTTGACTGAATTCACGTTTTTAATGATACAAGATAATACTCTCTCTTGTAATCTCAAAGATACACGTGAATAAATGTACTGCAAATTTTATAACATTATTGGATCAGGTGATATTATTCTATTATGTATTATAGATTAGAACAAGAAATCAATTTGTTAACGGCCGTATAGGTTAAGAAAATAATAATTGCAACTCTTGCAATTAATTTATTGTTTTTATGTTTGAGCTACACGTCTTCCTATGCTACTTTATTCGTATTCGTGTTCAAAGTTGAAAACTATACTAGAGCTATACTGTACCACAAAACTCGTCAGTCTTGAAAATGAAATTCAAATTATTCAAATGCCGATGCGTCAATGCTGGTCTTCCAAATCAACTATTTTGACTCGTGACAGATAAAAATTTATGATGGAAAAGAGAATAGACGGGTAATAGTTGGGGGTGAAATTTTGATACCGTAACTCTTCTGGTGAACTGGTTACACAAATCATGAAGCTGTCTCATAACCTCAGTTTTATTCAACGGGAAAAAATTGTGTAATGCACTTGAACTCATTTAACAATGATGTGCACTGTTGAAAGTATTGGACAAAAACTAACCTCCAAAGAAATTGTTTGATTTCAACTTATATTCACTCACGACAAAAAGTTGTCCCTCAGTCCCGATGTCGATCGTTCCCTCTAAGGGGTGGGCGAGCAATTCCGATGGTAATTGGGTCAGAGCAAACAGCCAAACGTGTCCAGCGCTCCTCACTCAAATTGCCTTCTATTTGCAGGACCTGAAACTGGTGAGTGGTCTGGCTGACAAAATAAAGGAAGAAGCGGTCTCACCCAGTCATCACAAAAAGTTTCTCGGTTTGCACATGAGTAGCGTAACTGTGCAACCTTTGCGCAACTTTTATGAGTCATAAATCATGAAATCGCAAAAAAAATCTTGTGTTTAAAGCGACCAATATTTTTCAAGATGTCACACAATACCTGTTTATTTTTGTGTATCTTGTATACAAGTCACCACAACGACTATAGATGTCTATTATACCTATCATTATTTCCCATGAACTTGTGCAAATCATTTGAGAAGATTACAACATGTTCTGTCAAGAAAAAAAGGTGAGGTTGTAGGAGACGAGAAGGAGGAGGGGGTGAAACATGTAAATGGCCGATTGTTGTAGGAGAGTGGTGGTGTACGGAAGAGGCGGGCTGTTGAATGCTGGGGCTGTCAGAGAAGCTGACTTGTTGCGACATTATTAAAGTGGAAATGCAAAAGGCGGTATAGAGGTTATAGAAGGAGATAAAGCCCCTGGTTTGGGCGGCGTTGCGACTTAGTGCCGGTCGAGGGGTGGAGTAACGATAGTCGAATAGCTGGCGAGGCTACTAAATCTATGTTTTGTGTCTGGTGTGGTGCCGATTTAGTGGCATAGTGCTTGCTTTGATCGCTGTTTAGGAGCAATGGAGATAGAAATGAATGCTGCAATTCGAGAGGCATCCGTTTGTTATGTGTTGTCGGTGAATTGTAATGGATAGTGCTAATCAAGAGGATTATAGATACTTCGGATGGTGCGATAGGCAAGAAACCGTGTGGCTTCAGAAGTGACAAAGGGTGTGCCGACTAGATTTTTGCAATGAGACAAGTCTGTTAGATGTACCTTGTGAAGAGAAAGGATGTGTCTTTGCCATTAGGGAGATGGGAAGGCTACGATAGGATCGACCGGGAGGCGCTTGAATGGGGCTGCATTTGTAGGAGGGGCGCGGAAATTTGTTGAAAACGGGAGAAAATGGGCGGAGTTGGCAGTTGAGTCAGTTACGGCTTGCGAATGACACGGCACTGGTGACAGATTCGGAGAAGTTGTGAAATCTAGAGTCGGAGTTTGGGAGAGTGTATAAGAGGAATTGGCTGCATGTTAACGTGGGTAAAGACAAAGTAGTGAGATGTTCGAGGAATTTCGATGCGCGCAGACACAGTGCTCTCCAAAATAGAGTTTTTTAGGAAGTTCTGTGTTTAACGTACTAGGGCTCTGAAGTGAGTAGGACTGAACTAGTGGAAACTGAGAGGCAATTGCGAGTGAAGGAAGAGTGTAATGTGCTGGCCGCACTGAAGAGTGTAATGCGCTGCAGGACGTTGGGTACGGAAGCAATGAGATGGTTGTATGAGGGGCCGTTGTCCCAAGTGTGCTCTACAAGCCTGAGACTTTGGGGTCCAGAGCAGAAGAGAGAAGAAGGTGAAATGTTGTCGAGATGAAGTGTTGGAGTGACATGACTGGAGTGACGCTGAGAGATATGATCGATAATTTTTTTTTTAATTAGAACGGAGATGATGGTGAAATAAGAGGGCGGAGTAGATTCGCGCGTTCTGAAATGATATGGGCACATAGTGAGCATATATGATGGGAGATTGGTAGAAAAAGTGATGAAAGCGGAGGTGAGTAGACCTAAGCAAAGAGGTAGAACGAAGTTTGAGTGAATAGGTGGCTTGAAGTAAGCTTTAGGACGGAGATAAATCAGTCAGGAGGTAGCGAGAGAGCGTGCAATGAATATTCATGAGTGAAAAATAGTTGTAAATGGAAGAGTGTTGACATTGCTTCGTTGAGCTTATTGCCCTTGGCATCTCGTTGAGAAACAGGATAGTCGTGGGTGAGGTAAGACCTGGTTACTATGACGCAGCAGGGGTAAACCAGTTAATGCTGATGGGCCCTGCCGCGGAAATTAATCTCGGATCTCGCTCATGACCCGAGTGTGTGTTGCGGGGTCTCCAAGCAGGGTCGCCAGCGTCATTAAAACGTATCCGTTAGCAGACGCGATCAGCTGACCTTCGCCAGTATATAGTCCATAATTAACACAATCAGTGATACCAAAGATACCGCTTCTACTTTTTGATCTTATGGCAACCGTCTCAGACAATACATCACCACTCCCGGCGCCAGTCGCTGACAATACATCACTACTCTCGGCAACAGTCGCTGACTATATATCACCACTCCCTGTAGATTAGAGTAAAGAAAACAAACAAGCACGAGTGCTCATGTCGAGTGTTTCCTTGAAAGAAGTGAAAGATGAGTGGGGGATAGTCAACGAGGCTTTAGAAATTCACGCACATATACAGAAAAAGAAGGTTGTAAGGTTATAGAAAGGAAAGAAACCACTTCTATCATCACCACCATACTAGTTACTACCCTTCTACTACCCGAGGCATTTCAGCTTCGGAGAATAAAAAGTCGAGAGTCAGGTTGACTTTTCAGGAACGGGCCGAACAAGATGGGAAGTGAAGTATTTAGGTTTCAGGCGATCGCATCTCAGACTGTCGAGCAGAGACGGACACGCACATACGCTCAGCCGGCTCTTACTTTTCCTCGAGCGAAGCCTGTCGGCTTGCCCCAGAGGTTGGGTCGGACGGACTCCAACTAGGCATTGAGTCTACTTCGAAGGAGCATATGGGTATTAAATTTTGACGAGTATGTGCACATTTGGGAGGAGCGCCACACCCATTTGTCCGGGTAGTGGTCCTCCCCCATGTGCTCAGAAGATTAAGTTTTCTGTACGCGCACGGTTCCTTGAAGGCTGTCGCACTTCAAGGTGAGACGTCGGAGTGACATCTCCCAGGGATAGACCTGCCCTTGGCTGATCTAGAGTTTAGGTCGGAATGTTCAAAAATGTCGTGAAATTTTGATAAGTGCAAATGTAGGAGAGCTCCACGCCCAGTTTTTCTGAGAGTGGTTCTCCCTAGTGTTCAGTAGAGTAGGTGTCTCTGAACACGTGTGATTGGTCCTACAAGAGCATTTCAAGTTTCATGTGAGATGTCAGAAGGACATCTCATAAAAAAGTGTTCATGCAACTCCTGAGTTAAGTCAATGAGACATTTTCAAATTTGTTGAATAGTTATCTCAGAATTTAGTCAAAACGGCATAAGATCAGTAATTACATTTTGAATTTAGACAATAGTCAAGGGGAACACAATATTTTAAATTTTGACAAGTATCTAGCGTAGAATTTAATCCGAAAAAGGAGCAGGAATCTATTTTTCGAAGTTGAAACTGTCTAGAAGATCTGTGGGAAGGAGGCCAGTATTTATACACTGATCGGCTCCCTGCCGCACCAGGTCCCACCCGAATCTGTGCTACAGAAGAGAAGGCGGTTTGTTATCTACATTGTACAAGAGAATAAATTTCAAGTTGGATGCCGTACTCTACCAACAGTTGCTAACAATACATCACCACTCCCTATACTCCCGGCAACAGTTGCTGACAATACATCACCACTCCATTGGACCACTGGACTCTCAGAATACAGAGGAAATTATTGTGATTGGTGATTACAATGTCACCTCCTTCAACTCAAATCAGCGAAAAGGGAGAATTCAACTGAAAATACTCGGCAAAGCTGATTTGAAAATTGACGAGGTTGAAGGCATAATCGCAAAGGAATGGATGTATTCATCTAAGCGAATTATAATACAAGTCAGAGGTAATGACGTGTCGCAGACGGAATCGACATGGAAAAGGTATGAAGCTATGCTAAAGAACATCAAACCTTCATACGCAAACCTCCATGTCACTGGCATCCTGCCCCATCCGAACCAAAGTAGATACAAGTTAAGCAAGATGATTTTACTTAACAATCGCCTAATAACTTTCTGCAAAGCTCAGAAAATCTCTTTCTTGGATCATTGGGATACGATGATCGACCCAAAATACTATAATTTTAACAGAATCACCAACAAGGCTCGCATTCACACGTATGGACTTGATACCATCGAAAACATCCTTAAAAACATCAGCGATGGACTTGTCAACGAAAATAAGTCAAAAAACGCAAATGCTATCATACCAACAACTCCGCCAGCATTGCCCGACGAAACGACGCAGCGACCTCCGCCCGTTTAAACACGAGATACCCAACAAATACAAGTGCCCATCAAAACACCACCACAGGTCCTAGCAAAAAAGTTCGTGTCGTCAATCCAGTCGAAGTTAGAGGCAGTAGTCGCACCTTCGCTAGTACAACCCGTGTAAACAAATAACGAAAGTCTTGGCTCCGACACAAGACCTCAGAGTAGAAGCAAAATAAGTCAAGCAAATCAAGTCAATGGGACCAACGGTACTCTCAAATGTTACTTCCTGAACGCTAGAAGTCTCAGAGACAAAATCGAAGAATTAGGTGTCCATGCATTGGATGAAAGTATCGACATAATAGCAATCACAGAATCGTGGATGAAATTGAGCACCAGGCATTATTTAGGCGAATTTACTCTTCCCGGTTACTCACTTTTTCATAAAGATAGACGAGGCCGAGAGGGTGGAGGAGTGCTGTTTCTCGTGAAAAACACTGTGCAAATATTAGAAGTCACCATTCCAAACATTAGGCACGACATAGTGTCAATCCAAGTAGTCGGTAATCACATAAAATGTCAAATCACTCTCGTCTACCGACCCTCTAAAAGCAAGGTTGCAGATGATATCAATCTTTAAAACACCCTAGTCGATGTTCTCACAACACAACACAGTATTGTGCTTGGCGACTTCAATATCTCCGACATTGATTGCGAATCAGACGAATGTACTGCCACCGGCCAACGTCTGATTGATTTTGCAGACGATAAGTTCATGACCCGAATGGTGAAGACACCTACAAGAGGTAGCAACATTCTTGATCTCCTATTTAGCGCAAGCGACTCTCATGTCACGAACGTCGATGTTGGTGAACCACTCGGAACTAGTGACCAAAACTGTATCCGTTTTTTGATGGAGCTCGAGTTGAAAACATCAACAAACTGCGAAAAAGTCCCTACCTTTAGATTGGCTAATTTTGATGGCTTAAGAGAGTCAATGGTGTCAGCAAATATAACCCTCGGACAAGATGTTCATCAATCGCTTGACTATTTCTTGACTGCACTTAAAAATATCGAACTTGAGCATATCCCGCGCAAAAACAGACAAACAGCAGCCTATCAGCCCATGTACTGAAGAGGAGAATTGCAGCGCCTCCATTCACGAAAGAAAGCAAAGCATTTGATAAAGCAGAGACATCCACATGACGTAGCAAAAAATGAATACAAAATTAGCAGACGAGATCTAAAGAGGGTCCTGAAACGTAAGAAAAAAGATTATGAAAATGAAATTGCTGCCGATGCCAAAACTAATCCGAAAACATTTTTCAGTTATACTTCGAGCAAAAAAATCAAATTTGTAATAGGTTCTCTCGAGAACGATGTCGGTGAGCTAGAAACGGATGACATCAAAATGAGTGTTCTCCTCAACGAATACTTTTGCTCTGTATTTACGTTAGAGAATCAGGATATTCCTAATCCTGAGGATATCATACCTGCAAAACGAAGTGAAGCCCTCACCACAGTGAACTTTTCCCCCGCCGAAGTTATTAAATATATAGATAAATTGAAAGTCACCAAATCTCCAAATCCAGACCAAATTTATCCTAGAATTCTAAAAGAGACTAGAAACGAAATCGCCGAACATTTATCAAACATTTTCACCCAATCTCTCACAAATGGCACCTGCCCCTCTAAATGGAAAGAGGCCAATGTTACCCCAATTTTTGAAGAAGGGGACAAAATGTGTCCCGGCAACTACCGTCCAATTAGTCTCACCTCAGTCATTGGCAAGTTGATGGAAAGTTTGATAACGGATAAAATTACAGAATTCTTAAAATCAAACAAATTGATTGGCAACACCCAGCATGGCTGTAGACACAACCGTTCCTGTCTTACAAATCCGCTACTTTTTTTAGAAATATAATCGAAACCCACGACACAAAATCTCCAATCGATATCATTCATCTTCACTTCCAAAAGGCCTTCGATAAAGTCCACCATAAGTGCCTAATCAGTAAATTGCACAGCATCAGTATTCGAGGCGAGCTTAACAACTGGATAAAATGCTGGCTTACGGACAAACGGCAGCAAGTTGTACTTAACGGAGCTTCCTTTCCCTGGGGTAATGTTACAAGCGGCGTGCCTGAAGGATCCGTGTTAGGGCCAGTTCTTTTTATAATATTCAGTAACGATCTCGATAGCAACGTACTCTCAAACATTAGCCAGTTTGCAGACGATACTAAGATCGGAGGAAAAGTGCAAACTGAACTAGAGTGTCAGCAGATTCAACTAGACTTGAACAAATTTGTTGATTGGTCAGAAACGTGGCAAATGAAATTTAATGTGGACAAATGCAAAGTTATGCACATAGGTGCTCATAACCCCAAACACGAATATTCAATGCCTGGAAAGAAACTCATTCAAGTCACCGAAGAGAGAAATTTAGGTGTCATCATTAGTAACGACTTAAAAAGCAGCAAGCAATGTATCGATGCTGCCAAGAAAGGCATTAAAATGCTAGGTGTGATAACCCGCGCTATTTCGTACAAAAACCGACACAGTATGCTCAAGTTAATTAATGCATTTGTTAGACCGGATCTCGAGTATGCCGTTCAATTCTGGTCTCCATTTCTTAGAAAATACATTAATAAACTTGAGAAGGTTCAAAGTAGAGCTACCAAACTCATCCCCTCGCTGCGCAATAAATCGTAAGAAGACAGGCTGCGTGAACTCAATCTTTATTCGTTAGAGAAACGTCGCGTCAAAGGCAACATAATAGAAGTGTGACAGATTATGAAGGGGAAGGAAAACGTCGACCAAGCGAGCCTTTTCACTCTAGATACAAACGGAGTGACTAGGTACAATGGATACAAAATCGTTAAGAAACGTTTCTCACTCGACATCACGCGCTATTTCTTCACGTATAGTGTTGTCGAAGAATGGAACAAACTTCCAGCGGGGGTTGTAGACAGCAAAACAATCGAAACGTTCAAGTCGCAGCTCGATAAGTTCTACATAAATCGCCGTTAAATAGCTAAGCCGTTCCATTCCCTGTTGTTATTAGAAAAAACTGAAATGACTCACGCAGCTCTCTTAGACGTTTTACTTCAGAACTAATCCTCTTGCTATCAAAAGGCAACCTTGTTTGGGTCAATAGGCCTGTTGTTGTCGTCCTACACTTGTAAACTCCCTGTACTCACGGTAACAGTCGCTGACAATACATCACCACTCCCTGTACTTGAGTATAGGGAGACTATCAAACAATATCGCAGTATCAAAGTGATCTGTCAATTTGTCAAACTGCAATTGCATCTTGATCATGAGTATATTGTACAACTGTCAATTATATCTGCTAATCTGTCAACCTAAATGCAAAATCTGAATCAGTTTGCACTAGTTTTATTTCACTTTGCTACTTCGTGAATGTAATGCATGCGAACGTTCAAACATATATGTAAGAAGGTCGAAAATTGTACTATGTGTCAAAGTATTCCTCAAAATGTCGAGCTATTTTGTGACAATGGTCGCATTAATATGCAAAAATGTGTTTGTTATTTGAATATTTCATTCAACATCCCTGTTTGCCTTCTTTTTTTTTTTTAAATTGGTAGCACTTGAAATATTTTGAAGAATATGTATAACTTCATGAAACACGTTGTTTTGAACGACGCATCGTTTTTGCGAACTTTCGTTGCGTTAGATTCGCTGCAACTCTAATCCTTCCGTTGCGTTAGAGTCGCTGCAACTCTTATCGGAGACTCCAGAAGCGGGTAAAGTTTAAGATAACTTTTGACCGCAATGTGACACTCACCTGAATACAGAACTACGTTTTGCGGGACTGCGTCGTACTCTGAAGATGGGCGCTGGCGCTCGACGAGCATGTGGCTGGAAGCTGTGACCGGTGATACGGCGTCGCTTCAGGAACACTCTGAAGATGGGCGCTGGCGCTCGACGAGTTTGTGGCTAGAAGCTGTGACCGGTGATACGGCGTCGCTTCAGGAACACTCTGAGGATGGGTGCTGGCTCTCGCCGAGCATGCGGCTAAAAGCTGTGACCGGTGATACGGCGTCGCTTTAGGAACACTCTGAGGATGGGCGCTGGCGCTCGACAAGCATGTGGCTAGAAGCTGTGACCGGTGATACGTGGTCGCTTCTGGAACACTCTGAGGATGGGCGCTTGCGCTCGACGAGCATGTGGCTTGAAGCTGTGACCGGTGATACGCGGTCGCTTCAGGAACACTGTGAGGATGGGCGCTGGCGCTCGACAAGCATGTGGCTAAAAGCTGTGACCGGTGATATGACGTCGCTTCGACAGCACTCTGAGGATGGGCGCTGGCTCTCGGCGAGCATGTGGCTAAAAGCTGTGACCGGTGATACGGCGTCGCTTCAGGAACACTCTGAGGATGGGCGCTGGCGCTCGACGAGCATGTGGCTGAAAGCTGTGACCGGTGATACGGCGTCGCTTTAGGAACACTCTGAGGATGGGCGCTGGCGCTCGACGAGCATGGGGCTGAAAGCTGTGACCGGTGATACGGCGTCGCTTCAGGAACACTCTGAGGATGGGCGCTGGCTCTCGACGAGCATGTGGCTAAAAGCTGTGACCGGTGATACGGCGTCGCTTCAGGAACACTCTGAGGATGGGCGCTGGCGCTCGACGAGCATGTGGCTGAAAGCTGTGACCGGTGATACGGCGTCGCTTTAGGAACACTCTGAGGATGGGCGCTGGCGCTCGACGAGCATGGGGCTGAAAGCTGTGACCGGTGATACGGCGTCGCTTCAGGAACACTCTGAGGATGGGCGCTGGCTCTCGACGAGCATGTGGCTAAAAGCTGTGACCGGTGATACGGCGTCGCTTCAGGAACACTCTGAGGATGGG
>SDVV010032199.1:0-11457 GCA_016164225.1 Gammarus roeselii
CCCTGGGTCACCTTGTCTCAACCAACCTAGATGCATATAATAAAAATAACCAATGAAAAATTTATCACCACGAAAAAAGGGCAGAGAAAAATAATAGAGCCCAAGCAAGAAGAAATACTAAAATACTAAAATAAAGTGTTAATGATCTATAAAATGAATAATCATCCATCCACCCCAATTCCTAGGAGATGTCACTCCGACGTCTCACTATAAAGTACGACAGCCTGGGTAGGGGGAGGACCTCTACCCGGGCAACTCGGTGTGTTGCTTTCCTGAATGTGCACATACTTGTCGGAATTGAATTCCCACATGCATTTTTGGAAGTAGACTTAATACCTAGTTGGAGTCCGTCTGACTCAACCTCTGGGAAAGGCCAACAGGCATGGGCAAGAGGAAAATGGGCGTGTCCGTCTCTGCTTGACCGTCTCAGATGCGACCGCCTGGAACCTAAATACTTATCTTCCCATCTTGTTTGCCCCGATCCTGAATCGTCATCCTGACCCTCGACCCTTTGATAGTAGTGGTGGTCCTTCTCCTTTCTGTCCTTACAATCTTCCTTATTCTATACGTGTGCGTGAATTTCTAAAGCCTCGTTGACTATCCCCCACTCTTCTTTTACTTCTTTCAAAGGAAACACTTGACATGAGCAGTTGTGCTCATTTGTTCTCCTTACTCTAATCTAATCTAATCTCTACTAGTGTTTAATCCTTTGTCTCTGAAGCCCAGTCAGACCCAAGTAAAGCGAATGGGCTCAAAAACAAAACCCTCACTGTGGATCACAGCTAATGCCAAAAAAACAACAAAACCCCACGATATTTGCAATTTTATTGAATACCACCAACTAAATTGTACAGCAGTTTCTAAACGAGAAGTTTGTTATAATCACACAGGCGAAATATAAACAATATTTACAATAAATAAAAACACGAAATTTTTGATGTGTTAAAAAGCAGCCAAGGCACGACAGCCCAAGCCTGGTAGGTCGGTTAAATTTCGACATGATTGCAGGGGCTGGGAACCTTCTGCGGCTTAACGTTACCCTTCGATGCTCAAGGCAGGTTGTCTGACAATGTTCATCACAAAGATATCTGGTTTCATCCAAACCAATTCCCTAATGCTCGACAAATCTCAATGCAACATCGAGGATATGAAGACGTTTTGATAACTTATGAACATTAAATTGTAATATCTGAAGCTTTAATATATGTAAGCATCCTTTAGACTGAAAACAAAATACTCGTACTTTATAACATTCAAATCTTCCTCCAATAGCTCGCAGTCATATATAATCTATACAGTCAATGGAATAGAATTTAGTATTAAAGAACAACCAATTATGAAAATACACTCTCAAGATGGTAACAGATCGACCTTCACTAGCACATAGAGTTAATAGTAACAGACTACTCTGTAACACACGACACGGTCACGACTGGACACTGGAAGTGAGAAGGCAATCGGTAGCACAGTTTTAGTCACAAAAGACTATCCAATTCAAAAATGAGAACTAGACGATAACAATGTCACCAGACATCTCATAATTTATTGATCGTAACCTTCCGTCTAAGATTTTAGTCATAACTGTCTAGATTTATGTGTATGTCTGAAGAACGGTAGTAGGCTTGTGGCAGAATGTTATGCACTAATTTCGCTATATAATTTTTAATTGTGACCACATTAATGAATCGCGGATTCCAACATTTCAGCTTCATTGTGTTTTTCCTCATATCTGTTGGAGACAGAGACACCATTCAAGTGTTAAACCTAGATTGTTCTGTACAGTACCACTGCGGGATCTCATTCAGTACCGTGAATCTGTTCAACTTTACTTGCTGAATCACGAAAAAATATTTATTACTCGACAGTGTCTGCTGGAACACACTATTTCAATCGCAAATATTTTATCAACGTTGACAACGAGCGTTTACAAGAATTACACATGAACAGTACTTTTTACAGGCCTTTACTATTGTTACACAGCACAGTAAATTGATTATGTTCAGACTGGGCAGTAATGAGCTAGTGGAAACTCTCTGTTTTGAACCTTTATCAGTGTTTCACTAGGTGAGACCGAGCTGAAAGAGAACATTGGCCCCCGTAGCTTTCTTTTGACATTGTACTTAGGTGAAAGCTGTGCGTGGCTTGGAAGAACGAGGTTCACTGGCACTGACGATACACACCTACAGCTGCCACAATGAAGACTTCGAACATGGCTCCGTGCAGTTGATGCATTCTTACCTAAAATTAGTTTAAACTGAGTAGTACTGCGTTTCCAGTCTGATTTCAACATGTTACACACGTTAACGGGATGAGTGCAGACTATTCACCCTGATCACAAACGAATAGTGAAGCTCACAAAGTGTTACTTGCATGGAACCATTGATGTTAGGGAAGAATTGCTAAAAAAGCATTCAATCATTCGCGTACCGCTTGAACACAGTTCTATTCCAACGATATTGTTTTGTGTCGAAACTGATGACTAATGTAATAGCATTAGACAAGTTCATTGTTGAGAATAGAAACGGTACATCTCACAATCAAATGTAGATAAAAAGGCTTAATTAAATAAATTAGACGTTCAGCAGGGAAGGTATTAAATATTCCTTCCTTGCCAAGCACAGTTTCATTATTCAATACCAAATTTTTGCAGTCATTGGGTAAAGGCGATCTTTGATGGGCAAGCATGAATTTGACGTAGAAATATCTTCGTCTGTGACGTCACACAAAATGCATACCGGTAATGTAGAGGAAGCGCAAAGTTGCAACATAATTTTATGACATCTCATCGCAATTACACACAGGGCCCATCGGATGCTACATTCTATTTGTAGCGGCAGAAACAAGGTAAGCTATTAGTTTATAAACACGTGGGTAGCACTGTTCCCTGCGGATAGAGCGACAAACAATTTGATTGCATGTGATCCTGACATCTGGGGTGTGTGTGAGTTATTAGGGATAGGAGTCCATGTACTACAAATGCATCAATCTTCCGTATTAACTCATCAACGATACATACTTTGAAAATGACACAAAAACCACATACAGATATATATTTCCAGTTACGAGATGACATGGCGTAATAAAAAAATTGTCCAACAGTACAAGAGGAACGCTGTAGAAAAATATAAAACCTTCAATAAGATTCCACTCGCACTCTGATCTGTGTTTCCTCATAGTTCCGACAGATGTCAAATTTGTTGTTACACAACACAGATTACTTCAATAGACTCCAAACAACACAACAGTGGGTTCACCGGCGAATAACAATGCCAGCGTCATTCCCACCAAATGCAAATCCTCGCTCAGTCGTTTTCTACAGAGAAACACGCGAGGTGATGCGTACACTGGTTAAGAGGCTGTATTGAACAATGCAATATCTACACCAAGTGCTTCCATTCAGAATGTCAAGGGTCTACAATAATCTAGCAGTTGCTGTTTCATGTGTTCACTCTAAATAGAAAAATATAAAAATCATCACAAAGAACTTGTTAGTTCACACAAAATACGAAAATACACCCCAAAATGTAAATGAATATGTAGGTAATTACACAGAAATGTATTTCAAAGTTATTGATAGTGAAATGAAAGATTGAACGGAAGATTTACCCAGATTGAATTCAAGAAAGCGACAACCAAGCCGCACAACCTTGTCAAAAGAAGCCTGATGAGACTTCAAATAGTTGGTCTAGCTGGCTGCATGCCTCCCGCTTCTGACATCAGAACAGTGGTAAAGGCTCCTAACAGTATCAGACGCTGTGTATAGGGAGTCGGGAACATATAATATCCCATTCGCTATACTTTGATGAATCCATTGTGAGTCACGCTGATTCAGATCATGTACGGAACTGGATTCAGCAGAGGACAGAAAGAGATGGACTTAAGATGTCCACCCACAAAGCACCACTGAACGACAGGAGGTAAGAATGTCCTGAGGTACTAACGGAACAGTCTGTGTCCTTAGCTCACAAAAGGGAGCAAGATAAGCTCAGAGAAGTTTGAGGTTACATTGCTCCTAGGGCCAAAGACAACATGCTTCTCGACAGGCCTGGGTCAGTGCACAGGTGTTTCGTGACATACTGCCCGCACCTCTCTCACAGGTGCAGTCGTTGACTTCCACAAAACGAGCAACATGCGAAGATGATGAGTCATGTGGTCAGCGGTCGGAGCATTGCCCGCCCACTCTTCATGAGGACACCTCCGGGAAATCAATGTTCCGTAGAGAAAACATTGACTTCAAGAAAGTGTCCACCAAAATCCACTTCCACTAATAATTACCTGGTAAAACAACCCCGTTTGACTGAACAGGCACCAGTGACCCAAGATAACAAACGACAGTCGCCTTGAACTGGACAGTCGCCAAGGTATGAGCGTGCGAGCTCAAATAAACAAAAAAAGGTAGTAACTTGCTACCCATGACAAAACCCTGGGCACAAAAAAACTCCAAAATCTGTTAGTAGCTGCACCAACACATCTGGTCAGATATGTGGTTCAAGATCGTGATTAAGCGACACTTGCCACCAAAAGTTTGTGAAAAATATATACAAGGCTCCAACACTTCCTGCAACACACGGCAGGTAAGCCATTCTTGGTAGCTGACGTGGATCAACAGCAACAACAGCCATACATTGGCAACGAGAAGCGGTTACGCATTTGCATAGGCGTACATAGTCAGCGTGTAATTCAGCATCGCGCTATTTCCTTCTGCTCACATTAAGCGGTTGTGGTTTTTGCAGTATGGGAGGCATCATCTGGTTATTTGATCCTGTTCTCATTAGGTTGCTGATGGTCATAGGGCCAGATGGGACAGAAGGGCAGGTTTTGGCGCGCTCTCTCCGCCCCTAAGCAACCTGCAACTTCTGGAAGTTGCTTGCCATCTCCAGAACTTTGCTACTTCGAGAGCTGCTGCCTCCTCCTCCTCCACCGCTGCCTCTTGCCTGAAAAGATAAGAAAACAGCGGGTGAGCCACGGTATGAAACAAATGCTACCACTTGTTAGTTATAAATTGGATTAAATTAGAGTGACAGGGATTTCTAGCACGTGGGACACACCAGTTGAGGGTTGACTAATGAACTAGTTAAGACATCAAACAAGTAAGTAATTTTAAGAATCTACGAGTAAATTTAGCTTGGATTACAAAATATATTAGTGCCTAGTCAATTTAGAGATAGAATAGGAAGTGTAATTAATTCTGATTCGATTAAAGTGACAAGGTTTTCTGGCGAGTTGGAGTTAAGGTCTTTCTGGCTTCGAACTAATCCTACTTGGAGCTACTCACTTCTGCAGGTTCGTCGAGGCTCTCTACTGATTTGCTCTGCTTGAGTCTGTCTTCCCTCCTCTGCCGCACCAAGGCCCGCCAGTCCTCTCCGGATGGAGAGGACTCGAGGCCATCTCCAGACGGAACGGGACTGACGGAAGACGCGCTCATAGTTGTACCTGATGAGGGCGATGCCGCAGGGGATGACAGGTGCCTACTCAGTGCACTTTGCAGGATAGTGGAATGAAGCACAGAAGATTGCGGAGGCGCCTCTTGGTCGGAGTCAACTGAAGGGCTTCTCTTGCCGGGAGGTGGTGGAGACGGAGACGAGCTCGGGGGCTGGCGCTGCCGGGGATGCGGCACGTAAGCCCCACCAATGGAGTGACGGTGGTGGCTGGCGACCGCAGGGGAAGAGGATCCTACAGACGGAGCGGGTGATGACCCGGCAGAACTGTGGCTCCTAGAGGCAGCGTGTAAGGAGGAGTGCCTGGTGCTGGGGGACTGAGTGGATCTCACAGTTACCGTGAATCCAGGGACTGTGTTGCGAGCCTCAATTACGGGGGGTGACGCCGTGGCTACAGAAGGAGAACGAGCAGTCAAGGAGCTGGAGGAGGACTGCAAGGAGCTCGCAGGGTTGGTAAAACTTTTGCTGGATGAGGAACCGGCAGTCATGAATTTTCTCCTGACAGATTGTACCTGAGAAACATTTGTATCGTCAGTGTCCGCCGACTCCACAGAACTGGATTCTTGATCATTCTCAGTAGCAGAGGCCGTAATATCGTTATCTAGCATTTCCATGTTTTTCTTCGTCGTCGTGTATTTACCGAGCTGCTCACTCTTTACTTGAGAAGTAAGAAGAGAGCTCTTTGATGCAAATGACTTGGGTGGCCACGAAACAGGCGTTACGCTATTCGAATTTACCGTAACACTGTCAGTGGCAGAGTTGTCGTTGAGAGCCGGTGCTGCTGCAGATTGTTTAGGTGGGGTGTTCGAAGGGTTGGGTCGACTGTTATCAGGACTAACAGAACTCACCCTACTGATGATGAAACTTGAGAAGGAACTACTGGAAGAAGCAGAAACAGATTCTGAAGAAGGGAGCGGAAGATTTGTAATGCCGGAAACAGAGCTAATTTCTCTATTGGCTGACATGGGTCGAATAGTAATTTTACCGCTAGTGCTCGGCACGGTGTTGGTCACCGCACTTGTTACATGATATGAAGCAGGAATCTCCTTTGCAGGGGTAAATGTCGGCTCTGTTTTTGGTGTCACACTTTTATGCACAATAGAAGAGGCATCTGTTATGGCCAAGGAAGCACTCAGAATATAGTTTTCGAAGGAAGAATCATCAGTTGAGGTTCCCTGAAGTTGGACATCAACGCCTGCTGAGGTGCACTGATTAGCAAAAATAGCAGAGGACGATGGCGGACTTTCCTTTGATGAAGGGCCTGGAAGCTTGAAAGGAATTGTGGGACTACCCACAGAAAACTTGTTGCTGAAGGAGCTGGATATGATGGGTGTTCTTGGGGGAGTTGGTGTCGAATAGATAGGGTTGATTTTAGTTACGCCAGTCATTTGAGAAGATAGCGAGGGCATCATCTCTGAAGAGTCGTCCGTTTTTGTTTCTTCTTCTTCATCATCATCATCCGCAGAAGTAAAACATTCTTGAACTTTAAAAGATCTACGGGCAAACACTTTGAAAAGTTCAGGCTCATCTTCCTTCTTGGAGACTTGAGAAGAAGACTCCATAACTAGGGACTTTTCTCTGCGGAGAGGTCGTCGCAAAACGACATCATCTGAAGAGTCGCCGGCACACGAATTTTGAGAAGACTGAGACAAAACACTTTCCCGACGACTTGCGCGGCTACTGACGCTCCCCTGCTGTTGTGTGTTATCAGGCTCTGCCTCTTCGTCTTCGCCCTCAGTTTGGCTGTTGAAGGAATCTTTGGATTTCAAACTATTATTGTCTTGAGCGTTCTCTTCTTGAACAAACTGGGTCGGGGCTGTGAAAGAATCTATTGTTTCATCGTCCTCGGTGGTATAAATGACACGCTGAGGTTTGTTTTCGACCTTGTTGAGCTGTATCCTCATGAACTCCGGAACAGAGGGTGGTTCAGGGTCCTGACTGCTTGCCTTACTCAAACTCGACTCTCGTTTCCTGTAGCGAGTGCGTATAGGTGCAGCGGGACTGTTCATTTCTCGCGTCTCGCCCCCTACAGGCTCGAGCTCATCAGCGCTTGAAGCTCTTCGGTTCAGCACCCCGCACGTGGCTGAAGTATCGGAAGTGCTAAGAGACATGGACCGCAGGACGCTGGCTGGACCGGGAACATACGAGCTGAACTTGCCTTGGTACTCCGGAAGGATTTGGATCTCCGTTATGGATGACCCACTAGCGGACGACTTTCTCTGGGCCGATGCGGAGCTTTCGTAAACGTGCTCAGACATGGATGACACCGGGAGGATCTTGGGTGTTGGGTTGATGACATTATCGGAGCAGTACTTGCGTACGTGTACCATGTTTGCACTGACGTGGTCGCTGCTCGAGGTTTTTCTCATGTTGTCTTCATCACGTGGAATGAGTGTGATGCTTGAGTCGAGTGACAACGGCCCAGAACTGTTATCAACAATAGGATCATTATAGCCGGAGAACTGCGTTTGTTGAGTACAAAAATATGACGGGGCATCCGTTTTGACACCATCATCGGAAGGCCCTCTCTTGTACTGACACAGAGGCCTGATGTACACACCGGGAATTTCTGTCGTTGTAAGGCTGTCTGTTGACGAGAGCGTTGAGCTGAGAGCTGGGGACAATAAGGCCTTAGCTGCGGCGCTACTCCTCCTGCCTTCTCTGTTTATCAAAGACACGACGCTTTGACTCGGCGTCTGTTGTTGGGGAGCTGGAACTGTAGCTTTGTCGTCCAGGCTGTCGTAGGAAGCGGAAAGTCTGGAGTGGCCCCCATGCGAGTACTCTGCAGACTCGCGGCCAAACCACGAGCGCCGAGACGAATCTCTCTTGACGACCACAGCAGGTTTTCCCATCTCACGGAAACTTTTTGCCTTCTTGACACTAGACTCATTCTTCACAGGAGAGTAGAAACTTCTTTCTTGATACGAAGCAATTTGGAAGTTAAGAGGAGGTTTCTTCTCATGTGCTGCTATTTGCTTTTCAAGTTCATGCCCTTCTATGCGGCCCTCAACGCTGGAAGATCTCGTTTCATAATCAGTTTTTTCATCTAACTTCCGATTTTCTACTGACCGAGCTTTGATTTTCATTTGAAGTTGGTGCTGATGATGCATCTCGAGCTGCTGCTGTTGCTGCATTTTGAGCTGCTGTTGCTGCATCTCGAGCTGTTGTTGCTGCATCTCGAGATGCTGCTGTTGTTGTACCTCGAGCTGTTGCTGTTGCAGCTCATGATGTCTCAGCTGCAGCTCGCTCTGTATCTGCCTAGACCGTTCTTCCTCTTCTTGCTGAAGCTGTCTCAGGTACTCCCCGTCCTGCTGCTGCACCAACTGCTGCCGGCCCCTCGAGTTGGAGCGGCCGAGGAGCGGCACCTGTGCTGCTGGTGACTCGGTCCTCGTTTTGACACTAGCGGCGTTGTACCGACCGTCCCGCCGCATAGGGCTGACGCTCGCCTCGCGGTCGTCGACGTCGATCCCTTCCTGCCGACTGCGGGAGCGGCGACGACCAGCGCGCACCGACCCAAACAGGCGGCTCAGCAGCGGCTCCTCGCGACGGTCGGCATCTCCGGCAGCGTGGCCGTCGAAGTCTGTGGGGGGCGACGTGCATTAGACGGAGTAAAAGGACATTTTCAAGAAGTTAGGTAAAGATATACGTATGACTCGTTCCAGGCGTATTTAAAATCAGTTGGTGGTAGTTTGATCGTATTTCAATTCAGGATATAGCCAAAACCAGACACCCAAAAGGGTTTTGTTACTAATCCGACATGAGTAGCTAACACTCTTCTTGACACAAAAGTCAAAGGCTAACAGCTACAAATAGTCTTGACACGCTAGTAAAGAAAATTGTTACCAACAAGTACAATACCTAGTCTTCACACACTAGTGTCAAGTTACACAAAATACTATCTGGCACACAACCCAAGTGCCGTCCTGATAACCCTGCCAAATTCTCCTGAGACCAATATGACACTCAGTCCAGCCAATTTCTGTATAGCAACAAGTGATAGAGAGAGCCTCACGAGACGAAATCAGGAGACTTATTAATTCAAGCCACGAATCAAAGGAGAATGAAATTTTCAATAAGCAAAGTTTATACCGACATTACCAGCTTAGTAGCTTTTCACAAGGAAGTGATGCCCCCATAACACTACCTTACCGACATCTGATTCCCATCAAGGACACTGACCTGCAGCCGAAGCAAGGTGCATCAGGGGCTGAGAGCTTGGCTGGTTGACGATAGGAGGCGGCTCTCCTACCAAGTAAGGCAATCCTCCTGAGACCTGTGGAGGGACGAAGACTCCCTGGTGCTGCAGGTGGTGGGGGTCGGGGTGATAGTTCAAGGGATCGAAGTAAGGAGGTGGCGGCATCTTGTGCTGGCCGAGGGGCTGCGTCACGAGGGGTTGGGAGGAAGGAGGAGGGCCGCCAAACACGCTTGGGTGGTAAGGGCCAGGGACCTGGGCCGGAGCGTTAAAGAGGTGTGGGGCAGAGCGACCCCCACCCCCTTCTTCGTTGACTTCAAGTGTGGGGGGCAGTAGGCTGGAGTTGGGCACCTGCTGATGATAAGACAACCAACATTAAGGGAGTATCATCACGCCGCCGATGATTCAGAAATCTTACAGCCGCTACTAAGATATCTGTATGTATATGTGTATAGACATACAGCCGTTTCCCCCTAGTTAGGAGGGTGGCTAGACTAGGCAGATACAGAGGGATGAGGAGTCAAATCTCCCCGCTACAAGACCGCCGTGTCCCTGCCGAGGCTCGAACTCGCGACATGCAGCACCAGAGGCTGACACTGCAGTCGGATACGCTAACCACTCGGCCACGGCGGCCTCTTAAGACATCTGGTCACTGTTAATTAATAATGATAAATAGGAAAAACAACAATAGGATCTGATATCTTATCTTTTGATGGGTAAGTGTTGTGTTATTATTTGGGTTGTGTTAATATATTGTGCATAACCAATTTAGAATCAAGTTTGAAATATAAATTCTGTAATATTGTGCAGCAAGAATGACAGTTTGAGCCTCACAGACCTGAAGGGGCCTGCGCGGCCTGGTGAGGGCATGCGTGCGTCGTGGCTTCACGGCGATTTTGTGGCGCGCGGCGGTGTGGTTGAGGCCGGGAGCCTCTCCTGCCACGGGCTCGTGATCTGGTGGAGGGAGACATGGGAAAGGTCAGCTACGGCTCTGGATAAGGGGGAGTGTGGCATGTGGATGGAGCTGTTTGCTTTAGAAGCCACTTTTTATTGCATAAAAAATTTCACCTAGGGCTGTTAGAATGGAATATTTAGACAAAATTTGCTTTTTAGTAGGCCTGCTGTATGTATTTTCTTAGAAACCTAATTCATAAAACCAATAAACTTGAACAGATCAATTTTCTTCGTTACTACATTTTTTAGGAGCAGACTTTTATCAAGTAGCTATATATAACATGGCGTTATTGAAGGGAATGTTACGACATATTTCTAGTATCTGCAGAAATTATAGTTAAACATAACCTTATAAAATGGGATATCTATTCATATCTTTAGTAACGAATAAAAAGAAATGATATCAGACGCAGAACATTTTTTATTCATAGCATCTCTACATGTGAATCAAAATGTGCGACATCGGGACTCCAAACATCCGCCTGGAACATGGGAGTCAAAGTTTCGGGCAAAGGGGGCGGGAATGGTGGACGTCAGTTACAAACGAAGAGAAGCGGTTGAAGCCTTTAGGGATGGCAGTCTTTAAGGAGGTCAAGGAGCAAAGCTGCCCCCGATACAACCGATAACTGACATCAACTGGAGCTAGCGACCAGCGACTGAGAACTGAGGAAGACCAGCAACTGGTGCCGGCGACTGGCAACAGAGGCCGGCCAGCAACTAGTGCTAGCGACCAGCGACTGAGAACTGAGGAATACCAGCAACTGGTACCGGCGACTGGCAACAGAGGCCGGCCAGCAACTGGTGCTAGCGACCAGCGACTGAGAACTGAGGAAGACCAGCAACTGGTGCCGGCGACTGGCAACAGAGGCCGGC
>SDVV010032200.1:0-11456 GCA_016164225.1 Gammarus roeselii
TGCCCGTCCTTACCAACGTGATCCCTGCATGGTGTATTATACGCCCACATGTTATGACGTTACAATCAAGCGTCAGTTGCCCGTCCTTACCAACGTGATCCCTGCATGGTGTATTATACGCCCACATGTTATGACGTTACAATCATGCGTCGATAGCCCGTCCTTACCAACGTAATGCTTGCATGGTGTATTATACGCCCACATGTTATGACGTTACAATCAAGCGTCAATTGCCCGTCCTTACCAACGTGATCCCTGCATGGTGTATTATACGCCCACATGTTATGACGTTACAATCAAGCGTCAATTGCCCGTCCTTACCAACGTGATCCCTGGTGTTATCGGTGCGGCCGAGAGTCAAGCGCTCCAGTAAACCTTTGCTGACGAGCTTTACCAAATTGTTGATAAATATCAGTTGTTGGACGAAACCTTTTAATCGAAAGGCGTTCCATATTTTTTGGTCTTATTCCACAGTCTTTCTTCACTTTGGAAATGTCATATATGAAAATCAAGGCGTACAATAAAAAGGCAATGGAAGAATTTACCTTCTAACCGAGAGGCCTTTGTCTTTATGCTTTGTGTTGTCCATGAACAGTTGTGGGCAATCTCAAGCTAGTTGTTTTAACTGAAAATAGTTCATTCGTAACAGCACAATCATGACAAGAATACAATTGAGTGTGTGGCACTTCAAGTTTGCATCAATTGACAATCCAAAGCTTGTGAGTAGGAAGTGACCAACCTTTATCAGTAATACACTCAATTCACATCTCCAATCTGACCATCAATATGCATGCAATTTATGCTTCTTTACAAATTCGGCATATGTAATTCTCAATTGAACATAGGGTTGGTGTTTGTACTCAGTTATTAGGTTTGAATAATTAAACATCAAATACAGTGAGGCGCGATTGCATCAATTCCATCGAATGCCGAACATCATCAGACACCCCACTGTAATTGGAATTATGGGTTGTGCTTAATGCAACACTGTTGTTAGATTCACGTTACTCCGAGCAAGCCCTGAGTACTTTGACAGGGAGCTCAATTATTCAACAAGTGCAGACATCAAAACGTAGAGCAATAACAAGTAGCGCCTGGGAAAAAGTTGACAATTTCCGAAGATACACTCAGCTTTTTAATGTATTTACTTTTCATAGAGTCATCGAAAAGGAAAACGATGATAAATAAAGTAATTGTTACAAACGATAACTCCATTTATCTACATAAATGCCCAGTAGTATAATACGCCAGTATTTGTGAACGCATACGTCAGTGAAACGTGTTGTTCTAACCATCAAAAGCTGGTGCGTTTAGATCACTGGACAAGGTGGAGCAAAAGGTTCTTCTGTTTGAATCTCGCAAAAAGCAACCAAGACAAAAGAGCGTGATCTTACGGATGTCGTCTAAGATACTGATCTGACACCCGCTACAAAGGGAGGCCTGGTAACGGCGTCTAGCCCTTTGAAAGGGAGGAGTCCATAGAGTAGCAGATATCCTAGTGCTGAGAAGTGATGCCGTTTATCCGTAGATTTATTAAAAGCTGCTAAAATAATGTGATTCACTATCAAGCAGTATATTTGTACAGTTCATTTTTATTGTATACCTTAAGCTAAAGTGTTACCGTGATAAAAGCCCGCCCATACCAGGGACTTCGATTACTACAATAATAATGGTTGGGGATACACGTTTGTTCCATAGCTGTGTGAGGAAGATTAATATATACTATTACGCAATCCACTTCATTAAGAGCAAATTCAAGGCGATGTGAAAATACATCTTCATTGTTATATTTATAATTAGTTTAGGTAATAACCTATGACACTATCACTATAAATGTGATTGATGACTGAAGAACATATTGTCTATTGTTTGTTGAGTAACTCTATCTAATTTGGTCAGAAATAATTTGAAATTATGAATATGACAAGCTGTATTTCATGAGTTTAAAATAATTTGAAATTATGAATAGGAATTCACCATATCAAACCCCTATACGAACTTGCTCAAAATGTTAGTGAAGAACCACAGTATTGTAGAGTCAAAACAAACTTGCAAAGTTATTATTGGCCCATATTAGCTAAAAAAAACACATACGGGTGCACACAAAGAGTACGGTTACTATCCTAACCAGAGCTCTGTATATCCAAACAAGTGCTGCCTGCTCTGGTCTCAGGTGCACCGATACACGGCGACAGTGGGCCGAAAAGATAACAGTTATCAAATTCAAGGTAGCTGAAATGGAAGAAACCTTTATGAAAGGTTACCCATGAAAATTATTATATGACGTTTTAGAGTCCTTGAACCTTATAACATGGCGTATTAGAGTCCTTGAACCTTATTATATGGGGTTTCAGAGTCCTTGAACCTCAAGTCCGTTTCAGTGTACAATAAAGGCCATTGATTGAGAACGCCATAGCCCATTTCGTTGGTGGAGCAGTTGTTTAGAATCGATATGTACTTACCAATCGTGTCACTTCAAACTCTTGATCGACTGATATAAAAAAAATCAGGGTCAATATCACGAAACTCACTTAACGAGAAGCTAAAAATATTTTCCAGAAAAAGTATGTTCATATACATGTGAGGTCATGTGAGGTAAGCAACTGAAATATGATAATCAAATTGCGTAGATTAATTTTACAATAATTTGAAATCCAGAAAAAGTTCATCATGGGTAACTCAATCTTTCCCTCACAGATTCACTCGCTAAAAAAATATGACACTCATAATGACACCGAAAATATTGCAATAACAATCAAAATAACTCATCAACGCACTCCATTGTGCTCCACTTGCAATACACGACCAGTTGATCATCAAGACGATCGAACTTTCCTATTCCTAAAAGACAAGAATTCCGACCAACACAATGACCGAAATTTGGTCGCACTCTAACACCTAAGGAGGCCGAGCTTCCCTTGACACACACACTGGTAAAGACGAGAGACGACGCGCACGTGCGCTCTTCACAACCGACAAAAGGTTACTGAGCCGCTGAGTGGCGCAATACCGTAGGCACTGCCCAACAAATCCATGAGTCAACATAACTCGATCAACATCGAACAGATTGCATGGAGTTGGGCCCATTCTGACTTGCAACATACAAAACAAGGATTCTAAATTACAACTTTAGCTATGAATATTTCATGCTCAGTTCCTGCAGGAGGGTATTTTCAGTTAAATATGATGTATTAGAATGTCAAATTATAAGTCAATAAGTAAGACGCATACCTTTAAATAAACTGGAAATCTAGGTTGGGAGATTTGAGGTGATGCTGACCCAGCATATGCTGAGGTTTAATACAAGCAAGAATTGATCAAATGCACATCCATGTATGAATTGCGCATCCATATATAGATTACGCATCCACAAATAAATTGCGCATGCATGCATAAATTACACCTCCACGTTTGAAATGCCAATCCGCGTACGAATTGCACATCCACATATGAATTAGGCATCCACATATGAAATGCTCACATACGTATGAATTGCTCATCCACGAATGAATTGTGCATCCACGTATAAACAGCATACTTACGCATGAAAATGCGCACCCATATTTGAATCTAAAAATATCACTATAGCAGAGACGAATGAAACCCAACCACCTTAATCCTGCATTTGCATTCTGAGTAATTCAACGGATCTTTTAGTTTGTTTCTGGGCCACAAATGCAAAGAACTTAATACCGTTTTATACGCGGAGAACAGATAGCAGTCAACAGCTATATGGCATTATCATACAGGAGATGGGGAAAAATATCTTGCCATAACGTCTCAATAGCACTCATATGAGTTTTTTTTCAAGTCGACCTATACCGGAGACAGAACTGCCAATGAGAGTTAGTAAATCGGTCGGCAAGATGGATGTGTTGGAATCGTGGTTGCAATTTGGTAGGAATGCCACATCATCAGTCGATAAATAATAAATTTCATTTAATAAATGGTTTCAATAGACAAGGAACGTTGGCAGGTATTAATTGTAGAGAGAAAAAGTTATGTGATTAAAATTATTTTAATTAAAAAAATATGCAAGCAGAGCTTCCTCTAAACAGTTTTACCTGGAATAGGGGAAAAGTCAACTGAAATTCGATAACGCATTTCTGATACCACGTTCGTTGGTGACCTGCTGGAACAAATGTCACATGTTCTTATCCAGTTTCGACAGTGCGATGTACCCAGATAACTTCATATGCCCGAAAGTCATAACAATTAATGCTGAAGGTATCTCCTATAATAGAAGGTCATTTCATGTCTTGAGCCAAAACAAATCAAGAAATGTACCCAAGGCAACAGGTCGGCCTCCAAGGGCCATCGTCATTCCCGGAGCATAATCCTAACATGTCCATGCTTAAACAGTTGTAATCAGTCGATATCAGATTTGACATCTGAGTCGACATCAAACGACATCAGAGTCGACATCAATCGACATCAGAGTCGACATGAATCGACATTAGAGTCGACATCATTCGACATTAATCGACATCAGAGTCGACAACAATCGACATTAGTGTCAATATCAGTCAACATCAATCGCCATCAGTCGATACCAATCGACATTAGAGTCGAAATCAATCGACATCAGGGGCGACATCAATCGACATATGAGTCAACATCGATCGACATCAGAGTTGACATCAATCGATATCAGAGTCGACATCAATCGACATCAGAGCCGAAATCAATCGACATCAGACAACATCAATCGACATCAGAGTCGACATCAATCGACATCAGAGTCAACATCAATCGACATCAGAGTCGACATAAATCGACATCAGAGTCGACATAAATCGACATCAGAGTCGACATCTATCGACATCAGAGTAGACATAAATCGATATCAGAGTCGACATCAATCGACAATAGTCATTAATCGTTATGAATCTGCATAAATCAACATAACTCGATTTCAAACGACGTCAGAGCCAATATTAATCGACCTCAGTCGATTTCAAACGACGTTAGAGTCAATATTAATCGATTTCAGTTTATTTCAAACGACGTCAGAGTCGATATCAATCGACATAAATCGAAATCAAAGTCAATAACAATCGATGACAGAATCGGCATCTTAGTTAACATTAATCGACGTCAGAGCCGACATCGAAGTCAATATCAATCGACACCAGAGTCAACAGCAATCGACATCTGTCAATATCAATCTAAAATAGCAGTCGGAATCCTAGCCGATTTCAATCGTGCCGAAATCAAACGACATCATAGTCAATAGCATTGACTCTGGTCAAAGAATCCCACACTTGAACCGCAACGCTGAAAAAAACTTGAAAAACTATTTCCGTCGAAATGGCAGCATGTCACAGGTTTGAAATAGTTTCAATAATTAAAGAACCAAATAGGGTTACTGATGAAGATCGTTCCAGATTCTGGGGACGACAATGACAGACTGGTTGATCAGCAATTGATTGAAATAATAACAATTAGTGGTAAAACATCCAGCAAGAAATACGTCACCATAATTAGTATTTTGAAAAGTTTCGTAAGTGAGCTTCATTAGAACACTGAGAGCCTCCTTTGCTCGCTTCTGGCTCGAGTAGTCCATTTGTCACTGCAAATGGACTCGGTGCTTCACACAATACAAATGTTATGTAGTTGTCAGCGCTAATACTCCTCTCCTCGCACTATCCAATCATCTCCTACTCGTAGCGTGAGTCACCAATGGAATAATCCCTTGCTTAAATAATAACCCAGCACTGGTCGCAGTCTATAGCAGCCTCTTCTACTCGTAGCATCTGCGTGAGTCAGCAATGGAATAATCCCTTGCTTAAATAATAACCCAGCACTGGTCGCAGCCTATAGCAGCCTCTTCTACTCGTAGCATCTGCGTGAGTCAGCAATGGAATAATCCCTTGCTTAAATAATAACCCAGCACTGGTCGCAGCCTATAGCAGCCTCTTCTACTCGTAGCATCTGCGTGAGTCAGCAATGGAATAATCCCTTGCTTAAATAATAACCCAGCACTGGTCGCAGCCTATAGCAGCCTCTTCTACTCGTAGCATCTGCGTGAGTCAGGAATGGGATAATCCTTTGCTCAAATAATGACTCAGCATTGTTTGCAGCTGGTAATAGCCTTCCAAACTATTATTCATCTTGAGTTATCGTATCCAATGAACAGACTCCGGTATATGACCTACATAGATGGATGTGTGTTGAACAATAAAACGACATTTTTGTGAACTACAGCGAGAAAAGTTTCATTTTACGTCCTGTCTTTTTACGGAGATGCCAAGGACATAAATCTGTTCGCAGACGGTAGGAATTTTTATTTTCCAACGCTTCTTTTGTCGCGTATATACGACTATAGTTTCATGTATAGCAAAACATCAAGCAGCAAGAAATTGGGAACAGGTTTTCTACACTAAAGTAAATTTTGTATCAAGACCGTCGGTCATCGTTGGGTAATAGATCATTTTCGAATATTTGCACAGAACGTGGGGTTTAATATATTTGTACAGAACGTGGGGTTTAATATATTTGCACAGAACGTGGGGTTTAATATATTTGCACAGAACGTGGGGTTTAATATATTTGTACAGAACGTGGGGTTTAATTTATTTGCACAGAACGTGGGGTTTAATATGTTTGCACAGAACGTGGCGTATAACATAGTTCACAGATCGTTATACAGGGTGTCCCACAACAAAGTATGCCCACAGGGTGTCCAACAACAAAGTATGCCCATGGTACAAGGTGTCCCACAACAAAGTATGCCCATGGTATAGGGTGTCCCACAACAAAGTATGCCCATGGTACAAGGTGTCCCACAACAAAGTATGCCCATGGTATAGGGTGTCCCACAACAAAGTATGCCCATGGTACAGGGTGTGCCACAACAAAGTATGCCCATGGTACAGGGTGTTCCACATCAAAGGATACCCATGTTACAGGGTGTCCCACAACAAAGTATACTCATGTTCCAGGGTGTCCACAAAAAAGTATACATATACTACAGGGTGTCCCACATCAAAGGATACCCATGTTACAGGGTGTCCCACAACAAAGCATACCCATGTTCCATGGTGTCCCACAACAAAGTATACTCATGTGACAGGGCGTCCCATAACAAAGTATACCAATGTCAAAGAGCGTTCCACAACAAAGTAAACCCATGCTACAGGGTGTCCCACAACAAAGTAGACCATATGTATAGGGTGTCCACCAACAGAGCATACCCATGTTACAGGGTGTCCCACAGCAAAGTATACCCATGTTACAAGGTAGCCCACAACAAAGTAGACCCATGGTACACGGTGTTCCACAACAAGGCATACCCCTATAGCAGGATGCCCACAACAAGGTATACCTATGTTACAGGGTGTCCCACAACAAAATATGTCCATGTTACAAAATTAATAATTTCTTCGGAATGCAAGCTATTTTGAATCAGTTTCTTTTACTGGACAGATAAAATATTTCCTTGTAAATACCGGAAAGAAATTAAATTAAAGCATTGCAAAATTTCAACAGCACGCTATTGAGTGAAGACCACTAAAAAGCACGCTATTGAGTGAAGACCACTAAAAAGCACGCTATTGAGTGAAGACCACTAAAAAGCACGCTATTGAGTGAAGACCACTAAAAAGCACGCCATTGAGTGAAGACCACTAAAAAGCACGCCATTGAGTGAAGACCACTAAAAAGCACGCTATTGAGTGAAGACCACTAAAAAGCACGCTATTGAGTGAAGACCACTAAAAAGCACGCTATTGAGTGAAGACCACTAAAAAGCACGCTATTGAGTGAAGACCACTAAAAAGCACGCTATTGAGTGAAGACCACTAAAAAGTTATGTGCGCGAGAACTATCGACAATGAAATGAAATATTTTGATGCTGGTGAATTCGTTACAAATAAAAATGCGTATTAATTGCAAATGAAGCAGGTTTAAAGTATTAAATCAAGACATATATACATTTTTTAGACAAAATGAAAACCTCTTAGACGCCACAGCCTTCAACATGTCAGTCATATCTATCAAGGCAAATTTGGGTTCAAACTCACATCGATGCCTGCACTTGTTTAGATAGAATTGGCTTTCAACAAATCTTATTTCGATTGTGACGCGAGTTCTTAAATCGTCCGAATTGGTAGATAGCCTTGTGGAAACCCTACTTTTTAGTTGACTCCACAAAAAAAAAATAGAATCAAATCTGTGCATCTAGGAGGTGATTCTATGTTATGACCAATTAAATATTTTCTTTATTGAAACGTTGCAAGCAAATGTTGTTTAACGGGCGTCTTCTCGGTGCTGGAGGCCCGTCTTGCAGCCACCAAATTCGGTCAAATCTGTTCACATAAACAACATGTAATTGTGGAATTATTAGTAATTCTATCATTTCTAGGTAACTTTCATCATTCAAATTACCATAGAAGAAAATGGGACTAATGGACGCACCATTATCACGGAGACCTTCCTTAAGAGAGAAAATTTGTCACTAATCACACTTTTTTTAATGTTATTTCCGGGTGGATGATCTTTTTGGGAAATAATGACTTCAGTTCTCTGTTCACCATGCAAGACATTCATATAAAATCCCGCCACACCTCCAACCACAAACAGTTCAGTGTACCAAATCGTGCACGCCGTGGTTTAACTTTTTCAAGGAGTCGACGATATGTTTCGATAGAATTGACGCATGATTTCCATCACATACGACTAAAATTCATATTTATGTGAACTATCCGATTAGATTACGTTCGTCTCATTTCATCCAACAGACTCATTTGGAGTTTCTTCCAAGACTTGCCGAACTAATTCAGTGGCTTGTTCGATTGCTACAGTAACCTGCCGACCAGAGGGACCTTTGTGGAGATCGAGGATAGTTCCATCTGCTTTACATATCAGAACATTTTTCAAACGTGTACATTTGGTTGCCGAAGTTCTTTCAAGAAATTGTATTGCGCGAAACTATTTTGAACTTGCTTCAAACTTGTAAATCGGTTATAAGATACGACGATAAAAATTACGTTTTCGCTAGCTGTCTTAACACAGCGCTAGTAGGTTTTCCCAGGCGTTCTAATATAATAAGCAATCAAATAAATAGAACTTAGGATCAAGTAGCAATCATTTCTGTGTAGAAGAATTGATTGAATGGATAAAATTGAAGAATAATTCAGCGGTTTTCTCCTGATTACTTAGTATCTTTGTTTCACCAAAGCTTATTGCTTACAATCTTTGTTTCAACAAAGCTTTATTACTTACAATCTTTGTTTCAACAAAGCTTTATTACTTACAATCTTTGTTTCAACAAAGCTTTATTACTTACAATCTTTGTTTCAACAAAGCTTTATTACTTACAATCTTTGTCTCAACAAAGCTCTTTCATTTCATGTAAATAAATGCAATGAGGTCAGAATCTAAATTTATTTTTTTGATACGGCTTCCAGGAACTCTGAATACTTTGCTACACATAATATTTTACTTTTGAGCACAGTACTTACGCACACCGCAGAAGGTGTGTGGTGGGTGGGGGTGAGGGAGAGGGGGGTGGGGAGCGGTGGTGAGGGAGGTGATAGAGGACTAGTGCTTGCACGATAAATCTACGTAGCTACGTATTGAAACAATATAAAAAAACTCGCGAGCTGAGCTGAAATTACTTTGTCGTGTAATAACAACCCTTAGATGACTTACAGTCTCATCATTAAAAACCTCTGGGCATGTACAATTATATAAAAATACTATTCTTTGGACAGTATTGCTTACACCATGGTTTATTAATATACACTAAGAAAGTTTATGGAGATTTCAAGCGTCTGGTTTCACTAGAATAATTTCAATTTAATACTAATTGTACAGACACGTCACTTTATTTCATTAACAGAACCGTTCTGTGATTTTGTATTTGTATTTGCTTCCATGTTCCACCGGAGTCTCAACGCGAAGTTAATGCAGACTCCCCCGTAGGGCGGTACCGTTCTGTGATGTACCGCTTGCACTGTAAGAACATTTTTATTTTTGCCTGCATGAGACTGATATACGAATATACAATTGAAGCCATAACTCGCGCCGCATTGTGCAAAAAAGTGTGTACAAATTGCAATGCATGTCTGTTAAAAGCCTCATAATAGAATAATTAAAAGTACAACTACTCCTGCTACACAACACGAATTAGTGAAACACATATCATTCTCTCTCATACGAGAGCAGACGAACAAATACTAATCTCATGAGAGAGTTGACACAACTCTTAGCCAGGGGTAAATACACTAGTCTACTCCCTTAGAATAAGCTTAAACTGGACGAGGATCAACTCTCACATGCGATGTTGTTTCACTACACACTTTAAGTGGAGTGATTACTATGCACTCGGCTTCCAGCAAATGAGCGACAATAAATATTATGAGTGATTTGTTCTGTTACTCCATTGTAATTTTACATCAGTGATTCACGAGAAGAAGTTCTGGCTCTCCGCCCACATTCTCCGCTTATCCGCTCCTGTCCACCTACTCCGCTCTCAGTCCACCTTCTCCTCTCTCAGTCCACGGTTAAGCTGGTGCGCCGTCTGTCCCTCTTCTCGGCATGTAAAGTCCGCAATGCTGATCTTCGGGGTTGCAATCATGCTCGAGTTTTGTTCCTGTACCAGCTGCCGCAGCTGGTCATCGATGCAGCGGCCAGCTCCCTGCTGGGGTGGTGTGGCAGCTGGGGCTCATCGGGAATTGCCCGCAAGAAGACATCTGGTCTTGATTTAATTTATCGCAGGGGAGATGCGATTCATTCAACTCTCTGTGCAGACAATTGAGCAGACGTGGCTCGTGTACCACAATTGAACAGTCCTGGTTCGTGTATCACAATTGAACAGACGTAGCTCGTGTACCACAATTGAACAGTCCTGGTTCGTGTATCACAATTGAACAGACCTGGTTCGTGTATCACAATTGAACAGACCTGGTTCGTGTATCACAATTGAACAGACGAAGCTCGTGTACCACAATTGAACAGACCTGGTTCGTGTATCACAATTGAATAGACGTGGCTCGGGTACCACAGTTGAACAGACCTGGTTCGTGTACCACAATTGAACAGACCTGGTTCGTGTACCACAATTGTACAGACGTGGCTCGTGTATCACAATTGAACATATGTGGCTCGTGTACCCCAATTGAACAGTCTTGACTCGTGTACCACAATTGAACAGACGTGGCTCGTGTACCACAATTGAACAGACGTGGCTCGTGTACCACAATTGAACAGACGTGGTTCGTGCACCACAATTGAACAACGTGGCTCGTGTACCACAATTGAACAGACGTGGCTCTTGTACCACAACTGAACAGACGTGGCTCGTGTACCACAACTGAACAGACGGGGCTCGTGTACCACAACTGAACAGACGGGGCTCGTGTACCACAACTGAACAGACGGGGCTCGTGTACCACAACTGAACAGACGGGGCTCGTGTACCACAACTGAACAGACGGGGCTCGCGTACCACA
>SDVV010032201.1:0-11456 GCA_016164225.1 Gammarus roeselii
GTCGCCGCACGAGTGTGGTGGTATCAGCTCCTAACCAATGGTGTCGCCGCACGAGTGTGGTGGTATCAGCTCCTAACCAATGGTGTCGCCGCATGAGTGTGGTGGTATCAGCTCCTAACCAATGGTGTCGCCGCACGAGTGTGGTGGTATCAGCTCCTAACCAATGGTGTCGTCGCATGAGTATGGTGGTATCAGCTCCTAACCAATGGTGTCGCCGCACGAGTGTGGTGGTATCAGCTCCTAACCAATGGTGTCGCCTCACGTGTGTGGTGGTATCAGCTCCTAACCAATGGTGCCGCCGCATGAGTGTGGTGGTATCAGCTCCTATCCTTTGGTGTCGCCGCATGAGTGTGGTGGTATCAGCTCCTAACCAATGGTGTCGTCGCATGAGTGTAGTGGTATCAGCTCCTAACCAATGGTGTCGTCGCATGAGTGTGGTGGTATCAGCTCCTAACCAATGGTGTCGCCGCATGAGTGTGGTGGTATCAGCTCCTAACCAATGGTGCCGCCGCATGAGGGTGGTGGTATCAGCTCCTAACCAATGGTGCCGCCGCATGATAGTGGTGGTATCAGCTCCTAACCAATGATATCGCCGCATGAGTGTGGTGGTATCAGCTCCTAACCAATGGTGTCGCCGCATGATAGTGGTGGTATCAGCTCCTAACCAACGGTGTCGCAGCATGAGTGTGGTGGTATCAGCTCCTAACCAATGGGGTCGCCGCATGATAGTGGTGGTATCAGCTCCTAACCAATGGTGTCGCCGCATGAGTGTGGTGGTATCAGCTCCTAACCAATGGTGCCGCCGCATGAGTGTGGTGGTATCAGCTCCTAACCAATGGTGTCGGCGCAAGATAGTGGTGGTATCAGCCCCTAACCAATGGTGCCACCGCATGATGGTGGTGGGATCAGATTCTGAACCAATGGTGTCTTCAAGCAAATTTGGATTGGAAAATAACAAATTTTTTACCTATATGAATTTATACTCGTGAATGGTGCGAAAAAGCCAACAATAAGTTATTTGGTCTTTTTCAGACGTCAACGAACGAAACTGCTTAGCAACAAGGAAGACGCGACTCCACGCTGCGTTCAATGATACCGAACAAGATAAATAGAGGCTGAACCACGGGGATTACATGTTTTACCGGCTACCACAAAATCTGCCACTGAAATATCTTCATCATGTCCTCGCCCAGCCTGCTTCCCTCCACTATTGCAGTGATCAACGACAGCCTCTGCATCAGAGGCGCGGGAGTTTCGTCCCTGCAGTACAACCCGAACCAAAATAACATCGGCGACCTACACGGGTTATCAGGCATCAACACCACCCTGGGGCCATGCCCAGAGTACGACTACCCTGCTAACGATTCCCAACACGTGTTCAACTGGAATGAACTGGCACCGGTGTTAGTCATATACACCCTTACCTACTTAATTGGTGTGACAGGTAATGTTCTCATCATCTACACCATCGTCCACTTCAGACGACTCAAATCCACAACTAACGTCTTCCTCATCTCCTTATCCTCTGCGGATCTACTGCTAGTTTTGGTCTGCATTCCAGTTAAGGTAAGGAAACAACTTTATAAGTTGACTGATATAATCATTTTAGGGTAATGTTAATATAAACTCGTAATATAATATGCCTGAGCTTATTCCATGTTGCTGTATAAAAAATCAATTTTAATTGGCATAAAAGTTCAAAATTCATTTTATATCAATCACATTACCCCGAGGATCTCTTCTTATTGTCTCTTTCTGCAACACGGCTTCAAAGCGCGATTTAATTGATGTTATTTAATTCTGTGAACATGACTATTTGTTTGCGATTCAAGATAATAATTAATTAACAAAACTTTTCAACTGGAGCGCTGAGCAAATTTACTAAATGTCTAATGAATCAGAGACTATCCGACAAACAAGTCGGAACGTATTTAGGCTGCGATCACTGTAATATGACAAGTTCAGGCTTCTCCATTTTCCAGCGCATCAATGTTCTCTATCAAATTTTCATGCTATTTATTTTTTCCAACTGTTCACCTCACGACATGAGGACTCAAATCGATCGTTTTATGTGTGTTTACCATTATATTTAAAATTCATTGTACAATTTTCATCGGTGTATTTTTTAGCCATAGTTGACTCGAATACTCGCAAGATGTTTTTATTAATTATTCAACCATTCAATCGAGAATGAAGACAAAACTTGCAGCGAAGAGAACATAAATGATAATGCAATATTATTAGAAATATCTAAACTCAGCAGGCCCCAGGATAGCTATTAATTAGAGCCAAGGAAAAGACTTGACTGCCATGGTGAGTCTGCTAATAAGTTATGATAGACGTGATGGTAATTACTCAATCAACAAACACTATCATTCGTACCACAGAAGATTCTTAATCGGCATTAAACGAGCTTTGACGACTGATTAATAATTTAATATAGTATAATCGCAGTAAATTCCCCTGCTGGTCCAGTTTGTTAGTGTGGAATATAGCTGTTTAAAAACGTTCAGAGGGCTGTGCGCGTGAAGAAATTACATTTCTGAAATTTCTAGTAGTAGTATTATCATAAAAATTATCCACCCAATGTTTGTGTATAATACACGGTTTTCATAAAGATATTAACAATTTAAATGATAAATAAATTGGAAATTTTCCACATTTTAGACTATGAATTATGGGAATAAAGGGAAATCGATGGGATTTAACATGTTATAATTCATAAAATGACAAAATTATAATTTCAGCCTTTAAATGGGACCACATTCTAATGAGCACGTGTCTGGACGAAGCATGCAACTGCAGCGCGAACTTTTCCCCATTCATTTTTGTCGCGACGCTGATTAGCAGTTTCTTCGGATATTGAATTGTCGTTGGCTTGCGTTCGTGGACAGTGGATTCCATATCTCCCAGAAACCAGTAGTCGAGCCTGCGCAAGTCGTGGCTCAAAGCGGGCCAAGGCTGGTTTGCTGAGCAGTTGATTACTCGTGCTGGAAATTAGTCCGAAAAAAATGCGAGACAATCGTTGGAGCAGCGAGCAGGAGCATCATCCTCTTGATAGTAGAATTCCTTCAACCTAATAGTAAGCCACAATTTATTCATGAGGAAATGAAGGTTCTTCTCGGATAACTGCTACGCCGTCTTCAAACCACGCTAGTGGCAGCTCCATGCTGTCCTCCATGCTGTCCACGATAGTCGCTCACGCAATTCCCTTCTCACCGCATTGATCCATCGAGTCACTGTGCATAAATAGATATTCACTGTACCAGTATTTTCAGTTTTGACGTTCAGAATGATTTTTTTCAATGCTATTTATTTGACAGACATTGCAAATTAAATTTACTGTTATAAATGCGTAATTGTCTGAAGAAACTGCTAAGCAAAGTTGCGCCAGAAATTATCGGGAAAAATATCGACGTGCAGTTGCAAGCTTCATCCCATGGGTTCAGATCTGCGTTCGTAGGAATGGGTCCCAATTCGAAGTTGATTTTTTTCTATGTCATTTAATGCAATATAACATGTAAAATCTACTCATTTACAATGTCGGCTTTGCATGGCTTTAAAATTGTTAAAGTAAACTTTATAAACAACCTGTCAAACGGGTTTTGAAATGATCCAAAACCAGGACGCGGACTAGCTGTTCGCATTGATTGTAATATTTTTAATTGAAGAACATGTATTTGAGGAAAGGTAGTGTAATACTATCAGGCATGCATTGTAAATGTAGGGGGCAAACTCTGGCAGAAGGAAAGGTAGAGTAATACTATAACGCATGCATTGTAAAAGTAGGGGGTAACTCTTGCAGAAGGAAAGGTAGAGTAATACTATAACGCATGCACTGTATAAGTGGGGGCAAACTCTTGCAGAAGGAAAGGTAGAGTAATACTATAACGCATGCATTGTAAAAGTATGGGGTAACTCTTGCAGAAGGAAAGGTAGAGTAATACTATAACGCATGCACTGTATAAGTGGGGGCAAACTCTTGCAGAAGGAAAGGTAGAGTTATACTATAACGCATGCATTGTAAAAGTAGGGGGTAACTCTTGCAGAAGGAAAGGTAGAGTAATACTATAACGCATGCATTGTAAAAGTAGGGGGAAACTCTTGCAGAAGGAAAGGTAGAGTAATACTATAACGCATGCACTGTATAAGTGGGGGCAAACTCTGGCAGAAGGAAAGGTAGAGTAATACTATCACGCATGCATTGTAAAAGTAGGGGGAAACTCTTGCAGAAGGAAAGGTAGAGTAATACTAAAACGCATGCACTGTATAAGTGGGGGCAAACTCTGGCAGAAGGAAAGGTAGAGTAATACTATAACGCATGCATTGTAAAAGTAGGGGGAAACTCTTGCAGAAGGAAAGATAGAATAATATTATAACGCATGCACTGTATAAGTGGGAGCAAACTCTTGCAGAAGGAAAGGTAGAGGAATACTATCACGCATGCATTGTTTAAGTAGGGGGCAATCAATTTTTTCTTCCTAGACACTACAATTTGTTGTATTTGCACGATGGCCTTATTTCGCTTCACTCATAATTACTCATTCGAATAAATAATCTGAGCCGTAGAAAAAATCCGCCGATCTCTGACGAACGATCATTTGTGAGAGGATGAAGAACGAGTGCTTCAAAGGTAGCTCGTACAGAGAAATTCATTGATGTGATTTTTTATCTACTATGATTTACATGAACCTTGATGGGAGCGTTCATAACCCGATGATTGTTGTATTAAATCAACCTGACGATATTTTTTTTTTAACTTCAAACAGTCTCTCCCCATCACGACTATCGCTTGAAAGGCTCACAGTGCTTTGCTGGGACTGGATTGTTAAACACTTATTGGCACCTCCTTAACAGCAATGTATTGTTGTCATTGTCTGTCCCCACGCTTGACAGTTTCTTGGCCGCGTTGGAAGTTATTCATTGTCCCGTGTAGTTAATAACAGATGAATTTTCTTTTTATTAGTTATTCCAACATCAAACCAAGTGGCATACGCCTCTTGCTGAACTCATAACACACGTATTCCCTTATCGCTTATATATGTCAAACAGGAAAAAATGCTTGCCAGTGTTTGTTAAAAAAATTTACACAGGGTCCAGTGTTACGGGACCTGAAAGAAACTCGCATAACTCGAAAAGTTTTATTCGTCGACAAAAAATACACCATTGAAAAGAGAAGAAAAAATAGATTTAATTAGATTAGTTTTAAAGATTATTCCTTTCAGATGACCTCCATCCAGTCTTAAGCATTCATCTACTCTAGTGACTACGTTATGCATCACCTTGTCTAATGTTTGAGGTGTGATTAAACAAATTTCATGAGTTATGTTCTGTGTAAGATCGTGTAGTGTTCTTGGGTTGTTTCGATACACATTATTTTTCAATTATCCCCATGAAAAGGAGTCAAGCAAGGGGTGAAAGATCAGGCGATCGAGCAAGCCATTCAACATCACAGAATCTGGAAATCAATTTCTGCGGAAACTGAATCTGTAATTAAGACATGGATAATCTTGCCCTATGACATGGTGCTCCATCCAGTTGAAATCAAAAACCGTCACTCAAATTATTATTCTTTGGAAATAAAAAGTTTACCAGCATTTGTTCATATCTTTCACCATCAACAGTCACGGTGTTGTTTTGTTCAACCTCGAAAATATATGGGCCAATAATTTAACGGGGAATTAAGCCATACCGAATCGTAACAAACAGTAACTTGATTCATATCCTAATTGATGTATCATAAATACAGATGTTAACTTTGAATCTATTTTTTCTTCTCATTGCAATGGTGTATTTTTTCTCGACGAATAGAACTTTTCGAGTTGTACGAGTTTCTTTCAGGCCCGTAACGCAGGAACACCCTGTACATAAAAATATTTCCAATGTTTATTCGGCATCGTGCGGATTTGTTCCAATGGTAAAGATATGCAAAAGAGCACTCCTATTCTTAAGAGTGTGCGTTGTTGGTGCATTTTTGCTAAACGTTTTAATGGACAAGCTCTTTAGCATCACAAAAAAGTATGCCGTATCAATTGTGACCGACAATTGGCGTTGCATTTTGTATTTTTTAGGTCATGTACTCATAGTCGTTTGATAAATGAATAATTTCCCTCTTGAGTTTTTCCTTCGTATCCGGCTTTAAAATTTTCTCCCTTCGCTCTAATATCACTCACCCCACTTCTCGTAACTATTCTTGTTTACTGTCCTCTCCACCTTAATTCTCACCGTTCAGTTTTTCCTCTACTCTCATATTATACGAGCCCCTGTTCTTGTATTTTTGTTCCGCTTGCTTTAGAAGTAATGATTTGTAATGCTACCGTTACAAGAGTTCTAATGCAGCTGCTTAGCACGGCTGTTCGAGTTTATTATGAGGACCTTTGGTGTTCTTTCACAGCGTTCACTGCGAAAAGCACGCTGTGGAGGAACATAAGAGGATCCTTGCTCCGCCCACTCAATCGTGTGTGGTGGAAGCACCAGCAAAAAATCACGACTCATAACGACTATAATTGTTTGAATCATCGTTGAAAAAATGTCAAGAAGACGCCATCATCTTCATGCGATCATTATTAGTCCTCATTAATTTTTTTTTACATCATGACATGAAAACAAAAGCAAAGATTTGTTTGTTGCTGTAACGTATTTATTACTTTTGTTTTCAAAATTTAGTATAAACAGTCGTCTGACGAATGAGTCTGGGACGTCTAAGATGCCCTGACTCGTTTTTTCGGCAACTAACGAAAATAAATTCGTTAGCGACCGCCAGCACGACCGGCACTGATGCCCTCGTGTGGTCCAACATTGAAAAACTTTATTTCCCTGAGGGATTGTGAATTTAAATTATCTATCGACATCAATCGAAGCTGTCGGAGTGCCGGCCTACTCTAGGTTGTGTTTAACTGCATAAACTGTGCTCACGATCTCTACGGTAGGGGACTTGTCGTACTGACAATCGAGTCCCTTCCTCATAAGGTCTTTAATAAATTTACTGTAAGTGATAAATTCTAGTAGGACGTTAGGGAACTTGCAAGTTTACGCCCTCAGAATTCGTCGAAGGTCCTGCTGAACATGGTTTTAAATAGAATATGTAAAGACATGTGAATAAATGAGACGGTCGCAAAAGACGTTACCTTTTGGGAGGATAATGCGGTACACCAATCGTTTTCTTCTAATGAATGATATATTTTTGGATGTAACTGTAACGAAGGTGCAGCTGTCCTGGCAGAGTCGAGTGGTAAAAGAGAATAACATCATTCATGACATTTTTTTGAACTTCAAACAGTCTCTCTCCATCACAAAGATCGCTTCATAAGATCACGATGGTTTGCTGTGACTGGACTGTTCAATGCCTACTGGCATCTCATTACCAGCAATTTAATATTGCCATTGTCTGTCCCCACACATGTCTGTTTCTTGACAGCGTTCTTCCGATTCCCTTGAAGGTCAAATATTTTAACAGTAGGTTGGTCTTGCATTAATGCACTGATAGTCTTTGTAGGAGCAGAGAGTTAATCAAACAACACCGCCAGTTAACGATCGGCGAGGCCACATCGGGCGACTGGCGTCTTTCGTTCGCATGAGATGACGCTATGGAGAGGCGATACTTCGTACTTACGAAAGACTTTAACTCGGCATTGGATGCTCAAACGCAGTAGGTCACCGCGACCAACCAACCCTTCTCACGGTAGGTCACCGCGACCGACCAACCCTTCTCACAGTAGGTCACCGCGACCGACCAACCCTTCTCACAGTAGGTCACCGCGACGGACCAACCCTTCTCACAGCTGGTGACCGCGACCGACAAACCCATCTCACAGTACGTCACCGCGACCGACCAACCCTTCTCACAGTTGGTGACCGCTACTGACCAACCCTTCTCACAATTTGTGACCGCGACCGACCAACCCTTCTGACAGTTGGTGACCGCGACCGACCAACCCTTCTCACAGTTGGTGACCGCGACCGACCCGGTTCTCTGACAGTTGGTGAATGCAACTTCCTCACAGTTGGTGACCGTGACCGACTGAGCCTCCTCACAGTTGGTAACCGTGACAGTCCGATCCATCTCGCAGTTGGTGACCGTGCCCGACCGAGCCTCCTCAAAGTTGGTGACTGTGGCCGACCGAGCCTCCTCAAAGTTAGTGACCGTGACCAACCGAGCTTTCTCACAGTTGGTGACCGTGACCGACTGAGCTTCCTCATAGTTGGTGACCGTGACCGACCGAGCCTCCTCACAGTTGGTGATCGCGACCGACCGAGCCTCCCCACAGTTGATGACCGTGACCGACCAAGCCTCCCCACGGTTGGTGACCGTGACCGACCAAGCCTCCCCACAGTTGGTGACCGTGACCGACCAAGCCTTCCCACAGTTGGTGACCGTGACCGACCAAGCCTCCCCACAGTTGGTGACCATGACCGACCAAGCCTCCACACAGTTGGTGACCAGGACCGACCAAGCCTCCCCACAGTTGGTGACCATGACCGACCAAGCCTCCCCACAGTCGGTGACCGAGATCTTAACTGCTCGCTGTCAAACGTGTGTATGAATGAATAGGTTTTTACTTTCTAAATGGCAAGTTTATTATTTTCGGGAACAATTGACCACTGCAGATCAAAACTATCATTCTTGGCAGCATTTTTTGAGAAAATATTGAAGAAAATAAGTACGAGCTACTGATTAATATTTTGCAAGTAAGCGCGGTCATTGGTGTACGGAATTTCCGCCAATCCTCCACCATATACAGTGACAATTTTATAAGTTACAGGGGCTGAAACATATTGCACGGGAATTAGGCGGTCATTGTTAAACGGCAGATTCTTACTACCCCATTTGGGGCATTGCTAATTTTACAATAAGATTATTGCGATTTTATGTCAAGTCTAAATCAATTTACTGACTTGAAGGATAGAATACAAGGAAGCTTCAGTATGTTCCTGATATTGACTAAGCACAATTCAGGTAGGAATTTGTTATATTCTACACAAGATGGAAAATGAACTAAATTGAAAATAGAAATCAAATGGTTAATAATTGATTATTTTGAATATTGTCAGTAGATACATGTCCCTTTGATCGTTCATGGATGATACAGGGTCTCTGGAAGTTTATCCACTCCTGGTGAATGTACTTTCAAAACCACACAGTCAACAGTTACTTTTGACAGCTAGTTAAATGACTTATCTTATTAACTGACCGTACTTCCAACACCATACTTTTCCACCAGGATGTATTCCATCAAGTGCCCGGTCTCTGATAAGACATGGCATCACGACATTTACAAACAGTCATGCCTCTCCCTCGTTTATAATACTTTGTACAGTAGGGTATCATTCACACCAGAATCGGATGAGCATAATAATTACAAAAATAATGTGGTTATGCGTTAATGTTAGCATGAGTCGATTAAACGGCGCTCGCGGTCGCATTGTGACTGATAGCCTCCCACTCTCACGGTCGTCATGTGACTGACAGCCTCCCACTCACGGTCGTCATGCGACTGACAGCCTCCCACTCTCACGGTCGTCATGTGACTGACAGCCTCCCACTCACGGTCGTCATGCGACTGACAGCCTCCCACTCTCACGGTCGTCATGCGACTGACAGCCTCCCACTCTCACGGTCGTCATGTGTCTGACAGCGTCTTGCTTTCATGATCGTCATGTGACTGACAGCGTCCCACTCTCACGGTCGTCATGCGACTGACAGCCTCCCACTCTCACGGTCGTCATGTGACTGACAGTGAAGAGTGACAGCGCCTTGCTTTCATGATCGTCATGCGACTGACAGCTTCCCACTCTCACGGTCGTCATGCGACGGACACCGAAGAGTGACAGCGTCTTGCTTTCATGATCGTCATACGACTGACAGACTCCAACTCTCACGGTTGTCATGCAACTGGCAGAGCTGAGTGACAGCCTCCCAGTCCGACGTTCACTGAAATTGAGTTTTCTGAAGACGCACGATGACTCATGAGCCTTCATCTCCCCCCCCCCCCCCCCCGCCTGGAACATAATTCGTTACATATTTTGCTCTCGAAACTTGCTGCTAATAAGAATATCAGTGAGTTAATCTAGTTTAATTCGTTGCATATATTGCTCTCAAAACTTGCTACTAATAACAATATCAGTGAGTTAATCTAGTTTAATTCGTTGCATATATTGCTATCAAAACTTGCTACTAATAACAATATCAGTGAGTTAATCTAGTTTTTATTATTCGTTGCATATACTGCTCTCAAAACTTGCTACTGATAACAATATCAGTGAGTTAATCTAGTTTAATTCGTTGAGTATATTGCTCTGAAAACTTGGCACTAATAACAATATCAGTGAGTTAATCTAGTTTAATTCGTTGCATATATTGCTCTCAAAACTTGCTACTAATAACAATATCAGTGAGTTAATCTAGTTTAATTCGTTGCATATATTGCTCTCAAAACTTGCTACTAATAACAATATCAGTGAGTTAATCTAGTTTAATTCGTTGCATATATTGCTCCCAAAACTTGCTACTAATAACAATATCAGTGAGTTAATCTAGTTTAATTCATTGCATATATTGCTCTCAAAACTTACTACTAATAGCAATATCAGTGAGTTAATCTAGTTTTTAT
The DNA here is from genome assembly GCA_016164225.1 of Gammarus roeselii. Taxonomy (NCBI): domain Eukaryota; kingdom Metazoa; phylum Arthropoda; class Malacostraca; order Amphipoda; family Gammaridae; genus Gammarus; species Gammarus roeselii. The sequence continues at coordinate 10,611 of SDVV010032201.1, forward strand.
TATTCGTTGCATATATTGCTCTCAAAACTTGCTACTAATAACAATATCAGTGAGTTGATCTAGGGTAATTCGTTGCATATATTGCTCTCAAAACTTGCTACTAATAACAATATCAGTGAGTTAATCTAGTTTTATTATTCGTTGCATATATTGCTCGCAAAACTTGCTACTGATAACAATATCAGTGAGTTAATCTAGTTTTTATATTCGTTGCATATATTGCTCTCAAAACTTGCTACTAATAACAATATCAGTGAGTTTAATCTAGTTTAATTCTTTGCATATATTGCTCTCAAAACTTGCTACTGATAACATTATCAGTGAGTTAACCTAGGTTAATTCGTTGCATATGTTGCTCTCAAAACTTGCTACTAATAACAATATCAGTGAGTTAATCTAGTTTATTATTCGTTGCATATATTGCTCTCAAAACTTGCTACAAATAACAATATCAGTGAGTTAATCTAGTTTTTATTATTCGTTGCATATATTGCTCTCAAAACTTGCTACTAATAACCATATCAGTGTGTTAATCTAGTTTAATTCGTTACATATATTGCTCTCAAAACTTGCTACTTAAAACAATATCAGTGAGTCAATCTAGTTTAATTCGTTGCATATATTGCTCTCAAAACTTGCTACTAATAACAATATCAGTGAGTTAATCTAGTTTATTATTCGTTGTGTGTATTGCTCTCAAAACTTGCTACTACTAACAATATCAGTGAGTTAATCTAGTTTAATTCGTTGCATATATTGCTCTCAAAACTTGCTACTAATAACAATATCAGTGAGTTAATCTAGTTTAATTCGTTGCATATATTGCTCTCAAAACTTGCTACTAAT
>SDVV010032202.1:0-11456 GCA_016164225.1 Gammarus roeselii
ATATATGCACACATAGTTATAGACGTGTTTAGATGTATATACATAGACAACTTATCAACACCTTGGAAATCTGGATTTCTTGGCAGCTGGTAAATATTATTCTACAGTATGAATGACTTGAAGGTGGCTCATGATGAAAAGTTAATGTTGTATTTCTGAGCTCGTTGATGAACAAAATCCATTTAATTTTATTTCCATAGCTACCGGCACCAGCTTTCCTGTCTACAATGTTTCTCATTACTTCACAACACCTATTATTTCTCAACACAAATTTATCCAAACTTTTCTAGCTTTACCATTTCCATCAGTCAAACAACGATTCTTTCATTCTACCCCGCTTCTTCTTTCTAGATCAATTTTTCCGGTGACTCTTTTCTTACACTCTGCAGCACGTTTTTTCTTTTCCATCAATTCCTTTTCTCTGAATCAATGTTTTCTGGTTCAAAGCTTGAGTGTGTACTGAAGCGCAATATTCTGGTACAAATTTGGAGTGTGTACTGAAGTAGCGGGAACAAAAACAATCACCCGCATAGGAGTGGTAGAGATATAGTTGGATTCTTTGGAATTTGTGAACTCTATTCTCTATTCGATATTTATACCAAAAGAATTGTTGTTTAGAGAAAAGCCGAAACGCTACCGTCGAATTTATTTTTCTCTCAATGAGCTATTCCTGCAACCATTGCATATAATTCATTTTCTCCAGATCGAACATCATTGCTCCTGGCCTGCCCAAATTGCGTGTACTGCATGGAAAACATTAATGTTATCAGGTTAACAATACTCACGGCAGGGTAACCCTGCTCCCAACCTGTCTTCTTCTGGCAGGGCAGCACTGCTTCCATTCTCTCTTCTCCTGTGAGGCCAACGCTGCTCTCCACCTCTCCTCTTCTGACAGGCAGCGCTGCTCCCAACCTATTCTCTCCAGGTAGGGCAGCACGGCTCCTATCAATAAAAATGGCAAAGCTTGAAATTAAAAATATTTGATGTCTATATCACGAAAACTGGAATTGACGTCCGCTTGTTTTTTTGCGATTATTCGAGGATATCCAGCTACTTTTAGTGACATTCTTTTGTCGAAGGCTTGTCCAGATCCCTCACAAATTAATCGCAGCAGAGCTGTTCAAATCGAATAAATTATGGTACTGATGCCCAACACAGAGAAAAATAAATGAGTGTTTATCGTCTGATTAAAGAACGATTATAGTCGAGCCACCGGTGTACTATCGTCGAGCAGTCGATGGATTAAGATCGACACATCGGACAATTTTAGTCTAACAACCTGTGGATTATCGTCAACCAATCAAAGGATTAACATCGGCCCACTTTCAGATTATCGTCGATTAACTGGCGAATTTTCGTCGGCAAACCGAAGAGTTAAAATCTGCCACCCGGTATATTATTGTCGCCAGCCGTTGGCTTCTCGTCGGTAAACCAGAGGCTTATCATCGGACTAACGATGGATTGATATCGGCCCAAAAATAGTTTACCGTAGGAAATCAGTTGGCCGATAATATTCAGAACCTAACTTTTACTTTTAAGTGGGAATGTGATCTTCCTCCCTGCCGCTGCCGGAAGCTAACAGAATGCGATGGAACAGCTGCTGATAACAACAGGTCTTGCGGGAGTCAAGAAACTCCGAGTGCAGATGAGGGAAGCAGGCGGAACCAAGGATGATATACGGTAAGGGTAGGTCACTGAGCTTTCGGATTTTCAGATTGTGTAGTATTCATGTCATCCCTTTGCTAGCATTCATGACCTCACGATTGACACAACCAGCCAAAATAAACCATTAAATGAACCAATAAATTAAATACTAGACTTTGTTTCTGTGGTCTAGTATGTCATCAATGTGGGCGGATATGCAGCAGTGACGTTGCAGCGATTTATCATTGGTCCATTCTCCAACCGCGGAACAGCGTTGGAACGGGTTGGAACAGCGCTGGAACAGCGTTGAACCTCGAGGTAGACTAGATGCGAGTAGACTGTAAATCATTTAGACAGGGAAGTGACAAACAATTTAATAAATCAAATGTAAACATCTGGAACTATTTTAAAACACTCCCGGGTTCATGGTCACTGCCGCGTACAAAGACAAGATCTGCAAAAGAGATTCGATTGCAATTGTTGGTTGAGAATTTTTAAAGAAGCGTGTTGTTACAAACTCCATGGACAACAACAACTACGTATCGGTTTGCTCAGCAAAGACTTGTTGGGTGTCCAACAATGCAATGTATTCATACGCACACACATACACACACACACCCTCACACAAATACACACACACCCTCACACACATACACACACATACACACCCTACCTCACACACATACACAGACACACCCTAACACACATATACACACATATAAATGAGCAATTTAGATGAATGTTACAGGAGTGCTGCCAAAGAAAGACAGCAACAGAATTCATATTCACAGTTCAACTTTGATTAAAATCCTCTACTCTATCATAAACATTCTAGGCTCCCGATCTGCAACTGGTAATGCAAAACACTGAATTTGTCATGACGCCAACTGCATGCGGAAGATCATCAAAATAAACCCTGACCAGCCACTGTTTTGCTTCTATTCTATTCCACCGTCCTCCGATTCCGGCATGCTGCTTTCTCACTCAGTTCATCCCTCTATCCCACTTGCGCCCATGCCCTCTCGTCCTGCTCTCCGCACTCAGCGAGTGAGGACCATATGTCGCCTACTAATGAAGCCCTTCAGAGTAACCGAGTAAACAGGGCGCGACGGAAATGCATCGATAGGAATTGATAGGGACTGAAGTAGGAATTGATAGGGATGACAAAGGAATTGATAGGGACTGAAGTAGGAATTGATAGGGATGACATAGGAATTGATAGGGACTGAAGTAGGAATTTATAAGGATGACATAGGAATTGAATGGGACTGAAATAGGAATTGATAGGGACTGAAATAGGAATTTATAGAGACTGAAATAAGAATTGATAGGGACTTCAATAGGAATTGCTAGGGACTGAAATAGGAATTGGTAGGGACTGGAATAGGACTGATCCAGTACCTCGTATTTGGCCCGCATTGAACAGTTAAACTGGTGTAGTATATGACATGATCTACAACCAATCCGTTAATCATTTGTTAACCAAATCAGAAGTACTCCACCGATTTCGTGCACTAAACAGGTTAGTACATCTAGACAGGAAACTGGTGTGACAAGAAAGATCCTGAACCAAGCAGGATCGTCGGTTAAGCAGATTCATGTATCAAGCATGCCCGCGCAGCAAACAGGCTGACGCATCAAGCAGGCTCATGCACCAAGTACGAAGGAACGTGCACCAAGCAAACTCGTGCACTAGCACAATCGTGCACCAAAGCATACCCGTGAACCGGGTAGCCTAACCCACCAAAAATGTGCGTGTACTATACAGCTCGTGCACCAAGCAGACTCGTGCACTAGCACAATCGTGCACCAAAGCATACCCGTGAACCGAGTAGCCTAACCCACCAAAAATGTGCGTGTACTATACAGCTCGTGCACCAAGCAGGATCGTACACTAGGTACAATCTGCGTTATTAGCTTGTAAATGGAGTTTAATTGTATGCCTCGCGTGCACACCAACCCAAACCCTCTCGAACTCCCTGTTATACACCCCACGCTAGTCAGACAAGGCCACAGAGATATTCCAGGTCTGTTGAATCATTATGGGGCCGCGCAGCGGCTGTTCGCGCAAATTCAATTAGTGCAGAGCAAAATTAATCGAATAGGGTTTATTTATTCAAATGCTGTCCGGCGTCGAATGAAATACCCGGTATTGGTGTTCGATGCGAGAACAAATTGTTGGAAGCAGGATGGAACATTATGCTTTTTATGATAATGAGGAGGCTCTAAACGGGGCTCTTCCGGTGAGGCGATGGGGCTGGTAGACCATCAACTGTTTCCGCTCATTAACTTTCAAACATCGTTTTATTCTGGGGGATAAAATTATTGTTAATTACCCAATCGACTGCATTGATGTCTTCATGATGTTAAAGTAATAAAAATTACATCATTACATTGAGATTGTAATTATGGGGCCACTTTGTAAGCACTGTATATAGAATTCCGTTTCCGGGAGGGCAGAAAGTTGGAGTGGAGGTCGAATATCTGCTATGCAGCGGCATCCAGCCAGTCATTATCAGTGCTATTCAGGATGCTGGAGTGGATGGTTGTCACTCGTAACTCCGCCCGTCACACGCTAACTGTGAGAGACGCTTAGTTGGCGTGTGACGCAGATACAACGCTTAAACTCGTTGACTTACATGTATATGCTTGCTGATAATGTGCAATATCCAAATGTACAATATGGTATCATACAAATATCATAGTAAATTTGTCTATGTCTACAGGAAACCGTTACTGCTCTAGTCCACGAGGTACACATCTACTTAGTCGGCATGTGAAATATGGGTAAAATCACTTGAAGTGATATCCCGGTGCTGCCTTAGCGTGTTGACTCGTTAGCTTGCACGTTGGCGAATGTGTTCCTACGCAAAATAAAAATAGTACTCTTATTTAACAGTAAACGCACAATAGTAAACAACAAACACTGCAATATCTCGTGTTGGGACTCGTACGCATTTTGCTTTCAAATTAATAACAAAAAAACAAGGGATTTCATTCCCAATATTCATGATATCAACAGTAGTTCAACGTTTCACTACTTTTAAAACTCATGTGATACTCATATAAATCAAGATTAGAACTAATCATACTCCATAATATAAATGAATAAAAAACACCATAACAAAACATGAGTAGAATAGAAGTTATAACTTTTCTCTCCTTGAACCCCACTGGTTCTATGCAATAAAGTACCTGAAACATGGAGCTACTTTACTGACACCGGTGAGGCTCCAAGCCACCACCCGTCGTCGAAGTGTTCGTCTACCAAAGTGCAATGTACTCATAATAGTACTGATAATTTCAACATATTAGTGATTGATTTCTTTTTTGCATCATTAGCGGTCACTGTTACCAAGGATACAACAAAAAACAGCTCAAAATGGGATCCAGTAGAGGCTAATGTGGAATTTCGCACATGCAGAGGGAAAATAATCATAAAGTGCGGTTCAGAGGATGCCTATTAACGTGACAGTGCTCATAGTGCACAGCTTAGTATTTATCTTTGTCTAGCAGAAGAAGAACATAATAGCTTAGCGTATGAAGTGGGAATAGTAGGTCGAGTAGCAAGAGCAGCAAAGCACCGCCCGTTATGAAGTCTTGCTACGAACTGACAACTTCTGTCAACTTCATCCGTTGACCAATCAACGACCCCAGCGGTATGAACTATCGTTTAAGCGATAGAGACCTTATCTTAAACTTTGCGTATTAAGTAAACGTTACTAAAATCCCATTATATGTAGTTAGGCAAGCTGTTATGGTTGTATGTTTACAGTCAAACGTCTGGAGAAAATGCAAATGTTTACATCCATACTATAAAACCTACAATCTCGGTGCAGAGATGTCGTAAACACACACAAAATTAAAAATAAAGTCTTATTCTTTGTAACCGTTAGTACGTCTTGACAACAATGCTCTGCCGGGTTCCGCATTCCCATTCCCGTTATGTCCATTTTTGGGCAACAGCGAAACATGATAGAATGTCCAGAAGATCGTGGAAACCCTGTACTTTACATGATTTGCAGGAACTGATCATAAGATGCCCTGCCAGTCTTCGTTCATACCATAACTTCGCTGCTTGTTTCAGATCCTGGTTACAATACTTAGACACAGACTTCTCTTAAAAATTGTGGTGAGGGCTGTTATGTGAGTTCAGATAAATCACTATTGTGAATAACAAGAAGGTTCCGATCATATGTTGTACCATCTCTGCCATAACTGTAGAGACTCAAAATATACAAAATATCATAAACAAGAGGACTATGACTACAGAAAAATTAAATAAACCCACTTGAAGGCAGTTCACTCAACTCTCTGAAAGAGTCCGCGAGAAGTAGTACACGCGCTACAATACAAGCACCTGATTGTTTTATTGTTTCAATAAATACCTTCGTTTCGCGGTTTTATCCCAACATCCTCGCCATGTGATTTTCTGTTTACGCGTACATATTTACACATACATAACTACTTAAAACTATAACTCCTTCGTTTTGTAAATAATCCATAAACTCCCAATTTTGAGTTAAATTTGTGTCCAACCAAATTAGCAATTCAATACCAATAAGTGAGGGAGTACTACACTCAATATCCTTGGAGTGAGGTTTGATTTGCATTGCTAAGCCATACTCGTGTCTCTGTACACTCACCACTCAATATGTGCATTAGCCTGCCGGATCTGAGTGCCAGTTCGCTTCAACAGCTCGAATTGATTCAGATTTGATTTTAAAATGATGGAGCGAAAAAATGCGGGTCCTGCCTCACTCCAGTGTGCAGACAAGCAGAGCTACCGAGGGACGAGCCACCTCTACCGATAGCGCTCTTGTAGGCTGCTGCCACCTCTACCGATAGCGCTCTTGTAGGCTGCAGTGATAAAAATGATGGGAAAAAAATCGACTATTTTTAATTTTTCGGATATCGTTGTGCGTTTTCTGCAGGGGAAATACGATACTCAATGTTTATTATTTTAACGGATACTTCCATTCCAAAACGATATCGACAACTGTAGAATATAGTGTAGAATATAGAGTGGTTGTAGAATATAGTGTAGAATATAGAGTGGTTGTAGAATATAGTGGTAGATTAACTTATAAATGCTACACTTTGAAGACATGAGATTGATTGATTTATGGCCAGGAAGTAAATAAATGTAATATGTTCAAATTATATTATACAACGAGATTTAAAAGTTGGTCTCGTGACAATGGTTCAATAAAACCATTATATCTAAGCTGAAGGGAATAAAAATCTGCATTGAACCTGACGTCCTAATAAGCATTCGTGAAGCAATAAACATTGAGTAATGAAAACAAACCGTACATTCGTAATGAATTTTCATTATAGAAGAAAATTGTGGAACGGTTGAAGTTCAATCACATATTGCAATGTACCTGGTATTATTATATCGTATCTGTGACATCCATGTCGAAGAAACAACTCCAGTAACCATGAACAGTTGGAAAATATCGAACGCATGCAACAGGCTTGCAGCGAGAAGTAGTTCAAGCATTTTCAGTGACAGGACAATACTGTAAATTGCAGGTACGAAAAATGTAGAAATAATCAAGCACTGTCCCATCAAGATTGAGCACAATCATCAACAGAATACACTCGGTGGCTCGATGCCCGACAACTGAGATCACAGTCTGATGGACGTAAAATGAAGACTTTTTTGACACAATGAGTTCATTTTCAGTGCGCCGGCGGCACCGTTCCTTTTTACCGTTTCTTTGCACTATTCATTTGCACCGTTACAGTTCCTTTGCACCGTTATTTTTTGCCTTCAAATGATCGAAAGAGGGAGATTATCTACGGCCATTCACGGTAAGAGGGAGATTACCTACGGCCATTCACGGTAAGAGGGAGATTACCTAGGGCCAAGTCACGGTAAGAGGGAGATAATCACCTACGGCCATGTCACGGTAAGAGGGAGATAAACACCTACGGCCAAGTCACGGTAAGAGGGAGATAATCACCTACGGCCAAGTCACGCTAAGAGGGAATTGTTAATCACCTTCGGCCAAGTCACGGTAGTAGGGAATCGTTAATCACCTTCGGCCAAGTCACGGTAGGAGGGAGATTTACGCGTTTTTAATGTGTGGCTTTGTAACTAAAATATTGATATTGAACCCTATTGTTCTAATTGTGATGAATAATTTTGATACTGATTCCAGAACTACTGACTTCACCGTATATTGCAATCAAGCAATTTTTCAGCCACTCAATTCTTCCTTCGAACGTCTTTTGAGGAAATGGAATAATAAATACATATGAAACATATAAATATTCTCTATCTGAATATAAATAGTAATTGTATACGACTATGATGAGTGAACGGAATAAATATTTCCGTTTAAACCTTTACAAATTTTTCCTTCACGAACGACACTCCGAAAAAAAGTATCATTCGTTACGTAAACATGTTTTGTGTTCCTATATAGTCATTGGGTGGTAGTGTTCGGGACTCTTTTTTCATTGTGGTTAAAAGAACAAAGCGCCCCTGCAGAGCTCGAGAGATTGACTTAATTTTTCGTGCGTACAGCAGCGTAAGAAAAGCATCCAATAACAAATGTAATTTTTGTTAGCATTTGCCATTATTTGAGTGGATGAGATTAAACGGAAATTAATCCCTGGCTGCCACAAAATACTTCAACTTTTTTTAAATACAAAGCAGCTTACGGGGTGGATGAGAAAATATCTCGAACGCCATAAATGAGGGTACAAAGTAATAAAAGCGGCTCCTGCTGGAAATAACTCATGTGACCGTACTAAGAAATGTTCACAGTGCAGTCGGCGCCTCACTTCACTGTTCCAATAAAACTTCAAATGACGCCCTTCTGATCGAGTGTTCAAACCATACACCATCCTATTTTAATATCGAGCATATCGGCAGATTTTTTCCCTTCAATTAATTTCCCTCACGGCATTCATTATTAAACTGTACGCTACTGAAAAGAACAGCTAGCAACATTTTTTTTTGCCGTTGACTGTTCATGTGTGTTACGGATGTTATTATTATTCTTAAGAGGCTGTCGTATGCCATTGCTATATTTTTATTTGTGATAGTTTATGTGTTGGGGATGCTGTTGCTTATGTTGAGAGGCTGGCGTATGTTATTGCTCTACTTTTACTTGTGATAGTTTATGTGTATTGAGGATGCTGTTGTTTATGTTGAGAGGCTGGCGTATGCCTTCGCTCTATTTTTACTGGTTATAATTCATGTGTGTTGAGGATGCTGTTGTTTATATTGAGAGGCTGGCGTATGCCGTTGCTCTATTTTAACTAGTGATAGTTCTTTTTTGTTGAGGATGCTGTTGTTTATGTTGAGAAGCTGGCGCATGCAGTTGCTCTATTTTAACTAGTGATAGTTCACGTGTATTGAGGATGCTGTTGATTATGTTGAGAGGCTGGCGTATGCCGTTGCTCTATTTTAACTAGTGATAGTTCATGTTTGTTGAGGATACTGTTGTTTATGTTGAGAGGCTGGCGTATACCGTTCGTTGCAGGGGGACGTCGTCAAGCCTTACACGACTTAACAGGTCTTCCGTGACTGGATTTAATTGGAGTTTTATACATTGTCGATAACTGGAACAGATCCTATACCTGATAATCCAGGGGAGATTTATTGTGAGATGTCATGCGTTCGGTTACTATTTTATATGTTTATTGCTTTCAATCAAGTCTTGATGAACGTTGATTCCGCAAGACTCGATCAGTTGCTTGTAGACATACGTTTTTACACCGTGTGATTGCAAATTTCAACATTCCTACGGGGTACAAGTGAAAGAAAATCTACAAAAGAGCTCAAACAGACGACGTATGGCAATATAATAACCAGCTCTCAGTATATTGATAATCTAGAATGCTTAAAAAAAATCACATTTTCAATATAACTGTTGTCCAGTATCAAACACCAGCGTATCAGTGGTTTTTATTAACTACCATATTTATTGTGTGGAAGATATTCTTACATTCATTACCGTTATGTCGGACAAGCGTGCAACAGTGGCAATAAAAACTTGCGAGATAGGAAGAAAAACAATTATTTTATTCTAGGAAGTTATTTTTTCAGAGGAAAAATTGGAATGCATGTACTTTGTACACTAACCTCGTCGAGTGAAGTATAATCTTATGGACAGTGAGTCGTCACTAAGAGAAGCATATGTCACTACTAGATTACACTTTATATGTACGAGTCGTTTTGAAATTTTGATGTAAGGTGTACATAAGATCCAACAAGAAACATGATGTTGATTAACGTCGTTATATGTGTTTGTGACCTAATTTCACATTAATAATCATATATCTTGACCCAATGAAATGTAAAGCTTGAAAAGAAAAGAAAATGTTATACGGCATTCCTCTCCACCAGCCCTCTCCTTACTAGAAGTAAGTGTAGAATAGGAATGTTCGTGTCTTTGCATCATCTTTGCGATCACAACGACTTCGCTATTCCGAAGCCACGGTTTTTAGAGATTCCATTATTTTGAGAGCAAAATTTACATTTAAAAATCCATCACAATGAGAAGATCGACCGCAACTTAACATGATCATTTCTTTGACGGATACAAAATTGTATGCATTTGACAGGAAATGAAGGGAACTAGTAAAACTGTCCATAGACAGGCAAATATGTCAAGGAGTCATTTGTGTTAGTAACAGGCCTCTTTGAAAATCTGAATGTGGATGTGAACGGATGGCCGGCAAAGAGCCGGTGCTGGTTACGGTGTTTTATTTTTTTTCTGTTACATGTCGATCCCGCTCATATAAATATTTACTCTTTCACATCAAAATACCAACGAATTGCAAAATTCTAGGAACGTTATTTTCTTTTAATACGATGTCTTTTATTGCAGTCAATTCAACATTATAAAAAAATGTTGAAGGGAGTGATAGGATTCCCACCGTGATAGTCCGAGCCTCTGTGAAGCTGATATTTCGGACCGATATACACGCTTTCGATATTATTGGAGGGTTTCACTCGAAGCCGTATTTTCGGAAGACCAGTTTCGTATGCAGTGTCTTGAACATACCTTGCCAGCTTCATAACGAAATTGACCAGTCTTGCAAGAAGACTAGTTACGCAGAGCGGTGTCTTGAGTATACCGTGCCGGGTTCACTACGGCATTAACCAGTCTTGCAAGGTGACCAGTTACGCAGAACGGTGTCCAGAGTATACCGTACCGGGTTCACTAGGGGATTGACCAGAATTGCAGGTCTAAGGAAACGATATTCCGGGTTGCCTCCAAAATTACTGGCTTAACCCGTAATCAACCACGTGAGCTGATCTTTCAGGGTTTCCAATTGAGTGGAGAAATACTCATTGCTGCCAGCCTTTGAAGAAGGTGTCGGCAAAGAGGTTTTAGATAGTTCCTCCGTAGCTGCTATTCAAAGCAATGGTTTGAAATTATCTAGTAATAATTTTCTATCCACATAATACTTGTTTCTAGGTTTGGAAATAATTAACAAAATTTAGAAATGAAATCAGATAAATCATCATACAGTCCTTCAGGATCTTATGAAAACAATTTTGATCCCATTCATAACATTCTGGGAGATCAATGGTAATTTATAATATTCAAACAGAATATTATAAATTACCATTAATAAATTACCATTAATATTCAAACGGAATAGGTTTGCGATGTGGTCTGATGACGTTATATATGTTTAGTTATCTTCACACCACTCCCAAGTTATTGAGGACGGTTAATCTCTAAGTTTAGTCCATAATTACACCTACTTCCAATACAATACACTAAGTATCTGCCTGTACTAATAAACAAGCAAAAACTGAAAGAAGTAATTGCAAACAT
>SDVV010032204.1:0-11456 GCA_016164225.1 Gammarus roeselii
TTCATCTGAAGGTACAAGTTTGTGTAAGCACGCCCGAAGCATCTATTCAACTTCATCTGAAGGTACAAGTTTGTGTAAGCACGCCCGAAGCATCTATTCAACTTCATCTGAAGGTACAAGTTTGTGTAAGCACGCCCGAAGCATCTATTCAACTTCATTTGAGGGTATAAGTTTGTGTAAGCACGCCCGAAGCATCTATTTAACTTCATCTGAAGGTATAAGTTTGTGTAAGCACGCCCGAAGCATCTATTTAACTTCATCTGAAGGTACAAGTTTGTGTAAGCACGCCCGAAGCATCTTTTTAACTTGCATTTTACGTTGAAGTTTGTGTAAGCACGCACGGAGCGTTTCTTTAAATTGCTCTGTACGTGCATGTCTGTGTAAGCACGCACGGGCAAATTTTCAACTCACTGTGTTCACAGAAGTTTGTGTCAGCATGCACGAAGCATCTCTCCAACTCCCGCTAGACATAGAGGCTTTTGTCAGCAAGCACGAAGCATCTCTTCAACTGCCGCTGGACGTAGAGGCTTGTGTCAGCAAGCACGAAGCATCTCTTCGACTCTCGCTGGGCGTAGAGGCTTGTGTCAGCAAGCACGTCTCTTTAGCATAAATGTATAAAAACCAGTTAATTCCTTGCCACGAACATGATGCATTCCATACGTGTACTGGGGTGGATGGATGATTATCCATTTCATAGATCATTAACACTTCATTTTAGTATTGTATTATTTCTTCTTTCTTGGGCTTTATTATTTTTCTCTGTTCATTTTTCATGATGGTAAATTTTGCAATATTTTTTATTATATATATATATATATATATATATATATCTAGGTTAGTTGAGACAAGGTGACCCATGGAAGGGGGATACTCGTGGGACCCGCGGGACTCGGGAACCCGGGGGACTCGGAAGACCAGGAGGATTTGGGGGGACCCACATGGACCCTTTTGGGGCCCTTTGGGACACTCCTAACACCATTCGGGACCCTCTTGAAAAACTGTGGGACCCACTTGAGGCCCCTCTGAATCCTGGAACCTTTGCTCCCCCCTCCCAAATCTACGTTAAATCAACTCTGTATCTACGTTAATCCTACTCTGTATCTACGTTAAACCTACTAGGTACTTATGTTAATCCTACTCTGTATCTACGGTAAACCTACTCAGTATCTACGGTAAACCTATTCTGTATCTACGTTAAACCTACACGGAACCTGCGTTAAACCTACTCGGAACCTACGTTAAACCTATTTGGTATCTATGTTAAATCAGTTGTCTGTCTGCGTTGAACCTACTCGGTATCTATGTTACACCTACTCGGTGTCTACGCGTTGATCCTACTCGATATCTGCGTTAAACCTAATCTGTATCTACGTTGAACCTAGTCTGCTTTGAACCTACTCTGTATCTATGTTAAACCAACTCTGTATCTATGATGAATCTACTCAGTATCTGCGTTAAAGCTACTCAAAACCTACGTTAAAGCTACTCGGAATGTACGTTAAACTTACTCGGAATCTGCGTTGAACCTACTCGTAATCTACGCTGCACCTGCTTTGCCAATCTTCATTTGCCCTACGGGAAGTCTACATTAACTTCGCGTTGGGACTCCGGTGGAAAACTGATGCAACTACTACTAATACTACTTCATACGGGTAATATAAGTAGAAAATAATTTGTGTATCTTGTTCAAAACAAAATGACGTCTCAGCCTCGACATTTTACCTGCGGAGTCATTTTTTTAATGAATAAATTACATCAAACAGGGTAAACTAAAATATTTACGTTGGCAGCCTAAGCTTTAAGAGAACGCTCTTCATACTTTAGTATTCGTAAGCTTCCATTATTTTCACTTCGAGTGTGGGTTTATTTAGACTGAAGTTCTGAGCAGATCAAAATTTTTAGGAGCAACACTTCCAAGATGGTATCAAGAGACAAAGTTATCTCACGAGTATACGATTAGAAATATTGCATTAATCTCGAGTTTATAAAATACAAATTCATTCTGCTGGAAAACACGATTCTAGCGAAGGGAGATAATAGAAGAAAGACCAACACTACAAAGTACAGGACAGCGCATTTATGAGGTGCTGAGAGGATCCAAGCCCAAAAGTATTTAATCCCCTAATTTTTAGTTCAAATTAAGAAGCAAAGCTCGCGCAGATATTCAGATAAAAGGTAAAAATCTACAGGATGTAATAATCTCATAATTTTTGCCTGAAAATATGAGTTTTAGTGGACTCTTCATTGTGCAGGACAAAGACGAAAGTCAACATGCATATACAGTAATAATCCCATCATTCTTGCTCATCAATATGCTGATGCTTACAAATGTTTCCAAGTTTTAAAAGTTAACAATAGGACTCTTGTCCCAAATTAAGTGGCCTAATAGTAGAAGACTAATTCTAAAATAGAACGTCAAAAATGGCAACATGATCTGTGTAGTATCTGAGTGAATGATAAAGGGTAAGGTTGCAGTAGGAAAAAGCATTTAACGATGATTTTCGAAACAGCTCAGCAGTATCTAAGGAGAATCCATCGACCTGCGATGTTCATTTGAGACTCAGTTTCCTTCCTCGTTAAACCAGTGGTGACCGTGGATGGACGAGTAGGTGCCAACGCCGAACACCATTTCTGCCTTGCTATGCTAATTCCGGGCAATATTTTAACCGTACGGGTTGCACTGTCGGACACCATTTTTTAACAAATGTGCTGGTACTTATGCCAGACACAGTTTCTGAAAAGTGTTACACCCATTTGATTATTATTGTCGATTCAGGTAGAATTCATAAAAAAAAAGACTTGAACGTTTCGATCGATTTCGTGTACAACAATTCTTTTGAAGGTTCATTCCAGTCCTAGACAACTCTGTACGTGAAGAAGTAACGCGTTACTTCGCGTGTGAAACGCTCACCAACGATTTTGTAACAATTATTCCTAATCACTCCGTTTGCATGTAGGGTAAAAAGTCTCGTGCACTCTATGTTCTCCTTGCTCTTCATAAACTTCCACACTCGGACGTGACGCTTCTCTAGCGAATAAGTAAGAAGGGTAAAAAGTCTCGTGCACTCTATGTTCTCCTTGCTCTTCATAATCTTCCACACTCGGACGTGACGCTTCTCTAGCGAATAAGTAAGAAGGGTAAAAAGTCTCGTGCACTCTATGTTCTCCTTGCTCTTCATAATCTTCCACACTCGGACGTGACGCTTCTCCAGCGAATAAGTATGAAGGGTAAAAAGTCTCATTTAGTCGATGTTTTCCTTGCTCTTCATAATCTTCCACACTCTGACGTGACGCTTCTCAAGCAAATAAGTTCGCCAAGGCTGTTTACGTACGATTTATTGCGCAGTGAGGGGATAAATTTGGTTGCTCTACATTGAACCTTCTTTCATTAATTACGCTTTTTCTGTGATATGAAGACCAGAATTGGACTGAATACTCGAGATGCGGTCGAACAAATGCACTGTAGAACTTGGGAATACTATGTTAACGTTTGCAATATGTGTTACGGGTTATCATACCTAGCATTCTATTGGATATTTTGGCACCAACGTTACATTGCTTGCTTCTTTGTGAATCGTTACAAATGATAGCCCCTGGATCTATCTAGGCGGTGACAGAAATAAGTTCCGTCACCAGCATTGAGTGTTTGTTCAAGGGGTTGTGATGACCCAAGTGCATAACTTTGTTTGAAACATTCAATTTCATTAGTCACTTTTCTAACCAATCAGCAATTTTGTTTAAATCTAATTAGATCTGCTGACACGCATGTCTCTTCTGGACTTTTCCTTCTAGCTTAGTATCGTCTGTCAACATGCTAATGTTCGAAAGCACTTTTCTATCAAGAGAGTTTATGAATTTAATGAAATGGATAGGCATAGATATACAGCCGTTTCCCCCTTGTTAGGAGGGTTGCTAAGTTAGGTTGACACAGAGGAGGGAGGCGCCCAATCTCCCCGCCGCAAGACCGCCGTGTCCATGACAAGGCTCAAACCCGCGACATGCAGCACCAGAGGCTGACACTGCAGTCGGACACACTAACCACTCGGCCACTCGACCTAAAGTAGATCCCCAGAGTTTTCACTTTCCCCCACTGGGAGGAGGCTGAGTTTAGAACGACTGGCTGCTGTCCATTCGTGAGCAAACATTTTATCAATTTATTTAGCTCGCCTCGAATACCGGCGCTGCGTAATTTATTAACCAAACGTCTGTGAGGGACTTCGTCGAAAGATTTCTGGAAATCAAGATATATGATATTGATTGTAGATTTTGCGTCATAAATATTCATTGTATTCTAGGAAAAAAAGTTATTCCTAAAGCAGTGCTGGAAGTCCCATGTTAACATGTTCGTATCTAAAAATTCTGGAATTTTATCGATAATCAAACAGCCATTCAATTTGTCAATGACTGAGGTGAGACTAATTGGTCGGAAAAGCGATTTCATTCAGAGCCTCCTTTCAGTATTCTGGGATGAACTTGGTCTGGACCTTGAGATTGGGACTCAATTTATTTATATAATCAGTAACTTCGAAGGGGGTGAAAATTTACGGTGCTGAAGGCTTCAATTTGTTTTTCCGCTTTGATACCATGAGGATTGAGAATATCCGAATTCTCTTTCGTAAATACAAAGCAGAAATAAAGGTTTAAATGGACACTCATTTTAGTGCCGACGGTTTCCATCTCGCACGATCGCACAGTTCAGGTCCTGATTTTTTATGCTCAAAATATTGCAAAATAATTTTTTCGGTTTAGTTTTGGCGTTTGCCCGAAGTTCAATTTCCATAAGCTTCCATTCTACGTTTCAGGACATTCTTAAGAAGTATTTTTTGCAAAGTTTCCATTCGGGCGTTTTTGATTTGACGAGTGCCTAGCTTTTCTTCGCAACAGCTTTGCGCAGAGGCAGTGTCGTAACCAATGAGTGACAAATGAGTTCGCATACTGTTTTCCGCGTCTAAGCTCCAAAGTATCACAAGTTTCCAGGGTATAGAATTTTTGTTTGCTGTAGCAAAATAAGAGCCGGTCACCGCTCTAAGCCGAATATCGCTCGAAGACCGAATATTGTCTCGCAAAGTTTAAAGTTTTCAACTTGATTGGAGAGATAGACTATCATCTCTTAGGAGCGAGAGCAATAAGGCACCTCAGAGGATGCTCCCTAGGGGTATTCCAGGCTCACCCGCCTTACCGCGGTGTCCTCGTTAACCACCAAAGTTCATTAGTCCTTTTGTGTAAATGTTTGGAGTTAGAAGATCCCTTCACCGTCCCCCACTTTCAGCTTGTCGCTACATCCCCCCCCCCTTGGTGCACAAAGAGGTGAGCCCCCCAC
Organism: Gammarus roeselii; assembly: GCA_016164225.1. NCBI lineage: Eukaryota > Metazoa > Arthropoda > Malacostraca > Amphipoda > Gammaridae > Gammarus > Gammarus roeselii. The sequence goes on from SDVV010032204.1 coordinate 5,321, forward strand.
TAACACCGGGGTCTGAATAAAATAAATCCCCCCACTGACAGAAAATAGTTTATGAAAAAAAATCATTCAATTTTTTTTTTATAAAAAAAATAGTTACAAGAAAAGTTTATATTTATTGAAACAAACAAAAAATAGCTTTAAGTCTAGGTATAAGATTATATTTAAGTTAATATTAAGAACGTATATAAATGTACTTATATACACTCCAAGTTGTATGTAAAGAAGGCCCCACCTTCATTACCCAGCCCCCTGGGTAGAATCCGGGGATCAAACAATGGGCAAGACCATGTCCTATCAGAGAGGGGCTGTCGGCCCCTCTAGAGCGTCACACTCTAACCAGTCTGCGAAAAAGAATGACAAACCCCTCATGGGTTCCTCATCGACAGGAGACCTGACTCAGGTAGCTGTCGATGACACAAATGAACGCTTCTCGAAGCTGGACGCGAATATGGTCGGAATGCAGAATGCCCTGGGCAGGATAAGCAAAATGATGGGCCTTCCCGGGCTGGAGACTGAGGACTGCTCGGCGCCCCTCAGAGAAATCGGTGAACGTCTCGCTAAACTCGAGAATCTTTTTGCCACTATGAATACCCGACTGGATGAGCTAATGAAGAGGATAGAGGCCAGGGAACCCATGACCTGTTCGTGTGCTTCTGCTTCTGACCTCTCTGACAACATCGCTCTCCTCCCAGCCAAAACTCATAACACCCAAACACCAAGAAACGTAAATAGGAGACAATACACTCAATTTCATGACCACAATCTATTCAACAACGGCCCTAAATTCCCGGAACACCTGAAAATGACAATTGATGTCAGTGACAGACCGGATATTTGCCCATATACACCACGAGAAGCAATAGGCTCCATGACTGGCTGTCCAATTCTCAACATCACCGCCAGTGGTGATGACAGCTTCACCATTACAATAGACACAAAACTTCAACGTGACACTATACTATCCAAAACCAGAATATGCGAAAAGCCTTGCAAAATCATGCCACACCCAACTTTTTCCACGAGTTCAGCCCTGATTTACATCGAGGGTCTCCCGAGGGATGAAGCCGACACGTTCATCACCGGACTCGTCCAATACGAGGAATGCATAGGTAAAGCAAGAATCGCACCAAAATGAACACCACCACGGCCCTCCTGCTTAAATTCAATTGCCCCACCTGACTACACATATACAAACCTTTCTTTGACGCCAAAACCAATGATACACCCTTCGAAAGACGTCCGATGCGATGCTATAAATGCCAGAAATAAGGACACAGATTGCCACGGTGAGCAAAGATACTCACACTGCTCCCAAGACAACCAAGATAAACGGGAAGATTCCTTGTCGTGCCCATCCGAAGAATCTCACTGCTTTCACTGCACAGTAAACGGCCACCCTACGGGACATGGAGACTGCTCCCAGGACAAGATCGAGCGGGAGACCCTGCAACACCAAGCGGAGCACAAAGTCGGGCAACGAGAGGCTGCGGCCGCGATTCGCTCCCCCCAGGCTGACCTTCCCACCCAGGAGAGAAGATCAGCATCATTTCCTACCCACTTCCTCATAACACTTGTAGATAGCGGTGCAAACAAAGTTGCGCCCTCAATGAACCCATTCACCATGATGGACAAGCTCTCCAAACAACTGTGAGGCATAAACCGACAGCGAAACCGACAAGGAAAGAAGTATCAGGCCCACGTCGTAAATATCGAGCAAAGCAACGTAATACAAAGGATTAACAAAATAGACAAACACAAAGTAACAGTTGAAATACATCCGTTCTTCAATGCTACAAGACGAATTATATGCACTTCCAACTACACTCCCAAAACTGACACAAGTCACCGCTCTACGGGGGAGTCTGCATTAACTTCTCGTTGGGACTCAGGTGGAACATGGAAGCAACTACTACTACTACTGACCTAAGTGCGTTTGCATCAGGTTTAGCAAAGGATTACGGCGTCACCAACGTTCCCCTAGCAAAATGGATCAAACCACGAATCATCCACACCACCACATTTCAAATCACTTTCCCAGGACGTGACGCACCGGAATTCCTAGTAATCCCGGCGAACAGGGAAAAACCAAATCTTACCCAGTGGCGACATGGCCTGTAATATGAACAAAATATATGGAATATGGCCGCGTCATCAAATACTACCAGCCACACATACCTCAACGCTGTAAGAGGGGCGCTAGCGAACAGGAAATAAAGACTGCACAGCCCATCAACCTAAATGCTACCACTGCTCATGCCTCCATGAGGCAGATGACCGCAACTGCCTAAAGCATATGGACCAAAAAGCAATGACAATCATACAAAATGATCGCAGAGTCACACGAAAACAAACCATCCAAAACTTTTACGACGGAAACCCAAACTGCCGTAATTTAAATTACGCCAAAGCAGTTAAATCCACAACTAAGTCTACCCCACCAGACAATACTCGCGTACAGTTGACACAAACCACTACCATGACCCCAAAATCCCTCTTCACTACTAACATTACCACAACCAGCCCAGCGACAGCTCTCATCATAGAGGCGGGCGTCCCATGCAACGAATCCACCAGTGCCCAGGAGACCACTGCGATGGATGCTGCCTCGGTTTCCACGAGGAGAGGTCCAATAACCCGAAAGTCATAAGGCGAATAGACGAAAATTTCAATGACGACGACCGCGGGGTACATGACGCCCTCTCGCTACGAAGCAAAAAGATTAGCAACAGTCCCCGAACCACAGTTCGCCTCGATCAGAGCGTTGGACGAATTCTGACCGTCTTAACTGCGACCGCACCCAGCTAAAACCAAAGTGAGGTATTCAACCCTCCGCTAACATGCCCGACACCAGAACATCTCACGAGTGAGAACGACCATCGCCTGCGCGAGGACGTGTTGAAAATCTTCAACAAAGAACTGATACCCGAAACCACTAATCGACCATGCACCGCACTCGACTCAAATATCCCAACGACTACTACTCAGCCCATCATAATGTTTAAAAAAAAACTCCATTGAAGATAAACGCACTCGCTCAAGAAGCAAGCACAAAGATCGCACTCCCTCATCCTCTTCCTCCTACAAGAGCACTCAAAGCCGAGAACGAAGTGAGTCAAGGAGATCATGTTATACAGAAAGAGGACGTTCTTGCGAACGTTCTCGATCTAGGACACCTGCGCCTCATAGACACAAACACCACGAAAGTTTCTACAAGTCACGCGACCTTTCCAGATCATCAAAATCTGGGCGTGAAACAGACCCAAAATGAACGACAACCCCCTTCTTCAGGGGAATTGCCAGGGACTTAGAAGCAAGAAAGATGAATATTATTACCGCTAATCTCCACCCATAAACCTTTTGTGGTAGGCCTCCAGGAGATCAAACTCCGTGACACAGCCACCTTCACTATCCCTCAATCTGTCATGTACCGTCGCGAAGGTCGCAATATTGTCACTGCACTCGGCGGAGTGGCACTTATAATCCATCAAAGCATACCTCATCACCTCCTCCCTCTGAGAACAGAACTCCAAGCTGTCGCAGTGAAGATATGTATCTCAAGACCAATTACAGTGGTATCTCTCTCCTCGTCAAGAAACCACAACCTCACGGAGGCACTTATGACCGATCTGCTTAACCAACTACATCCTCCCGTACTCCTCCTTGGAGACTTCAACAGCTACCACGAACTGTTGGGATGCGTGAGAACAGACCCCAGATGAGTGATAATGATCAACACCATCGACACTCACTACATGGTCCTTCTCAACGACGGACAACCCAACGGATCATCCTCGAAAGTGAAACCGCCATCGATTTATCAATCTGTTCTCCCACTTTAGCTCTCCAACTCGTATGAGGAGTCCTGCCTTCAACACATGACAGTGATCACAATCCAGTGATCATATCGCTCCTTACTAACCGAACAAACAATCCCGACGCAATGGAACTTCGATTCAACTACCGGAAAGCCAGTTGGGAGGAATACTCGACACATGCCGCATGGGACGATGTAAGGGGCCTTCCCGAAGACATTTCAGAGCGCGACCTTGTCATACATCTCTACGAGAAATTCCAAAGAGCAGCTGTAGCATGCATACCCCAATATTTACCCTCAACCTTTTTCCCTAAACCTTGGTGGTGCCCGGAGGCACAAAAAGCGAAGGACCAACGTGACAGGATGTACGGGCCTTCCGCCGGGCACATTCCCCCAGGAACCGAGTAGCATGGAAAAGGGAAACTGCCGTGTTCCGCAAACTTAGCGTGGATCGGAATCAAGAAAGGGTGACCCAATTAGTTAATACAATCAATCGAAACACCCCTCTTTCCCAAGTGTGGGGAGAAATCAGACGTATCCAAGGTCGCCCCGAGCGACCTATCCACTTACTGTCGGACGGAGACACTGTCTATTCTTCATACGTAGACATCGCGGACAAACTAGCTCAGACTTTCAGCCAAATACCGCAATCAACAAATTATACGGCTTATTTCCAACAGGAAAAGATCCTAAGAGAAAGTGAGCATATTGACTTCACTTCCTCAAATGAAGAATTCAACAGCAAACCTTTCTCCCTTTATATACAACAGTATGCTATCGACCACACTCGTGAAACCTCACCCGGACCGGACCGAGTGCACAACAATATGATCAAACACCTTCCTGACAACGCTCTCTAGCACCTACTAAATGTGTTCAATACGTTGTATTCGAATTCATTTCACCCCAATCAGTAGCGGGAATCCGGAATCATCCCGATACTCAAACCCGGAATATGTCACAGCGACCCGCATAACTATCGTCCCATTGCCCTAACTAGCGTCCTATGCACGACTAAGGAAGAATTTTAAACTCACGCCTAGTCGACCACTTTGAAATGCATGCAGGCCTTAACAACATCCAGTGCGGTGGCCGTAAGCGCCACTCCACAACGGCCACCTCGTACGACTAACCGTTCTACGGGGGAGTCTGCATTACCTTTGCATTGGGACTCCGGTGGAACATGGAAGCAACAACTACTACTCACAGTTGTGTAGGAAGAAGGCGTATGGCGGGATGGAGAGCAGGACGGTGTACTCACAGTTGTGTAGGAAGAAGGCGTACGGCGGGATGGAGAGCAGGACGGTGTACTCACAGTTGTGTAGGAAGAAGGCGTACGGCGGGATGGAGAGCAAGTCGGTGTACTCACAGTTGTGTAGGAAGAAGGCGTATGGCGGGATGGAGAGCAGGACGGTGTACTCACAGTTGTGTAGGAAGAAGGCGTACGGCGAGATGGAGAGCAAGACGGTGTACTCACAGTTGTGTAGGAAGAAGGCGTACGGCGGGATGGAGAGCAGGACGGTGTACTTACAGTTGTGTAGGAAGAAGGCACAGGACGGGATGATGAACAGGTCGGTGTACTCCGTTTTGTAGGAAGAAGGCGTATGGCGGGATGGAGAGCAGGACGGTGTACTCACAGTTGTGTAGGAAGAAGGCGTATTGTAGGATGGAGAGCAGGACGGTGTACTCACAGTTGTGTAGGAAGAAGGCGTATGGCGGGATGGAGAGCAGGACGGTGAACTCACAGTGTGTAAGAAGAAAGCGTATGGCGGAATGGAGAGGAGGATGGTGTACTCACAGTTGTGTAGGAAGAAGGCGTATGGCGGAATGAAGAGCAGGACGGTGTACTCACAGTTGTGTAGGGAGAAGGCGTATTGCGGGATGAAGAGCAGGTCGGTGCACTCAGTTTTATAGGGAGAAGGCGTATGGCAGGATGGAGAGTAGGACGGTGTACTCACAGTTGTGTAGGAAGAAGGCGTACGGCGGGATGCAGAGCAGGACGGTGTACTCGCAGTGTGTAGGAAGAATGCGTACGGCGGGATAAAGAGTATGTCGGTGTACTCACAGTTGTGTAGGAAGAAGGCGTATGGCGGGATGGAGAAGAAGGATGGTGTACTCACAGTTGTGTAGGAAGAAGGCGTATGGCAGGATGGAGAGCAGGACGGTGTACTCACCGTTGTGTAGGAAGAATGCGTATGGCGGGATGGAGAGCAGGACGGTGTACTCACAGTTGTGTAGGAAGAAGGCGTATGGCGGGATGGAGAGAAGGACGGTGTACTCACAGTTGTGTAGGAAGGAGACGAATGACGGGATGATGAGCAG
>SDVV010032205.1:0-11455 GCA_016164225.1 Gammarus roeselii
CTCCCCACCACTCTCCTCGATATCAGCACAAAATCCATCAGTGCTCTCTCCACCATTGCACCATGGGCCATCCTTACCCATGTGTACTTGTAAATATCTCGCTTCTTGAACCATCTGTTCCCGACCACCAGCTCCTGCTCCATACACAGACCTATCAGGTTTTCTCCACTGTCATTTCTACCGGGAACGCCATACCTTCCTATGACATTCTCCACCATTTCATCTCCAACTCTCGCATTAAGGTCACCCAGTACAACTACATTGAAATGACGTCCAAAACTCTCAATACACTCACTCAAGTCAATCCAGAATTGCTCCGTCACCTCCTCATTCCTCTCGCTGCCAGGTCCGTAAGCACTCACAAATGCCCATCTTTCTACGCCTAACTTAACTTTCACCCACATCAATCTTGGGGACACCTCCTTCCATTCGGTAGCGCTACTAGCCAACCGATCACTCAATATCAAGATAAGGTACTAATAATCAATGAAAATATTAATATGAGTGCCAGAGGAAAACTTAAATGATTTTATATTGAATCATTTCACTGTTTTGAATGATCGTGTTGGACTCCATTATTTGTACATTTAAAACAATTATAAAAAAATCAAATTTAATTTCAGAGTGGAACATTTGATAATGTATTAGACAAAAATCGAATAATCTGTGAGAAAACATACAATTGGAAATGAAACTTTGTACCACCAATTTTTACAAAACATTATGCTACGAATAGCACAGTGGAATTGGCACGGGAATTTGAAAAAAATATTTTGCATTATCGGATTAATTCTCTGCGTGGGCATGCCAGGTCTTTAATTTTTGTTTCATTTTATAGCTGTTCCCCTTTCTAGAGGATCTGCAGGTGGTTGCTGGACGAATCTCAGGTCATTTACTGGTATAACGATGAGTGAGAGTGGAGCAGGGGTGGCAGGGAAACAGAAGAGTTTAGGAGAAAGCGAGGATGTGGGCGTCACTACTGTCGTACCTCTAGTGGATCCACTCAATCTTGTTTCATGTTAAATTTTCACCGTTTAAGCAGAATATTAGATCTAGTGTTACGGTCATTTGTTCATAACATCTAAGTGACCCACACTTTACTCTTATAGACGCTTTTCCCATAGCTTCAATTTTCTGACGGAAATGCTCCAACAAAAATTATGAAGTGTTTATCGTAGGTAAGAATATTTTTAAAAGTTGAGATCAAAATTAAATCCATACTAATTATTCGCTATCAGCTGAGCTTCTTTTAAGAACAATATAATGATCAATTAATCAATCCATGTTCATAAAAGGGGTTTTCGAATCAGGAGTTATCTACCCACAGAACCTGATAATCATGCCGCAAATTCCAATTCTATGTCGACCTGAATAAATGTTACGAACACTGGCTATTTCACACTCATGAGCTGTCAATGCTAGGTTTTGACCATGTCAATCACTGCACCATGGGCAAAACCATGAGAAAGTCAGAATGAAAAAGTGTTTACCCTCCTACAGTTGGAAATATTTGATTGTAAATTTTGCAATAATGCTGCTACTGGTCTGATTACCACTTAATAAAAATAATCATGTTTACACGAACAATGATTCTATAATTTTTTATCGGTAAATGATTCGGAAGCGCACCTCTCGTGAACAGAACAAATTGCGAAATTTATCAATTTACTAGTAGTAGTGTTAATAACATTTCAAAATTTTCATACAATTTGATTTATATATACAGACAAAATCTGTGCATTTTAAATTCACAGATACACTTTCGTATTTTCATCATACAATTTTGGAAAAAACTCTGACTTTTTCAGTCACGGGTTCTTTTTTTGGTTTAGTAACTCTACGTTCAGTTGGCATAGCTTCTTACTTTTCAAGCATTTACGTTCAAGTGCGTGCCCTCTTTGGTCTCGCTCACGTAAGGAGAGCATACATTAGATCGATTTGTAATTTCGTATTTGCAAAGAACTGCACCGATTCAAAAAAAAAATTCTAGAGATACAGAAGCCGTTAGGTTATTTTTCTGTCCTGAATAATTCGATGTTATCAACTTCCGATGCTAAACAATTCCCGCCAATTCCTTTTCTAAGCATAATGCTTCTTGCCAATGAACAATATGTTCAATTGCCTTTCCAGGTTACTTCGATTGAAAATCTTTCCTGCATAAACATTTTTGATCAAAAACCGTTTCCAACTAAAATTAATCCGTAGAATCTTTTTCGTCGTAAACACTTTCTAAGCTAAATAATTCAAGCGTGAATACCCCGCTCGTTATTTTTCTGTTAATATTTTTTGGACAACTTAGGTGGTTGGCAGGCTGTGACTAGTTTCGAAACGATGCCGATACAGAAAAATGAAATACCAATAGATCAATATAAAGTTAGTTATAGTCTTCTAAGTGATATTGAGTCTTTTCAGAATAGTTCGGAACATCAATATTTTTTTTCTAACGTTGTCCAATGCCTTTGAACAATTTAATTGCATAATTCTCCAGAATAGTTGTTTAGCTAAACCATTGGAAACCATAAGTTTTGAAGACCGGTAAATGACATTCAATGACTTCTGATCATGAATGCTACGAATAGGAAATGATTTACATTGTTTAGTTTCGTGATTGGACAGTTCCTATTCAAAGAGCCATTCACTCGTAAGAAAAAAATGTTATAACATCCTTGTACAGTGAAAATACCATTCTAACCATGTGTCTATTTGTTAATGGCCTTATGCTTTTCATAGGAATTGCATAAGATTAGACATCTGTAAGAATCTGGGAGGAAAAAGCCTCATGTGAAGTTGGCAATCCAAGTGATTATGGCATCAACAATTCTGGCGACCAATAATGCAAATGCCGCTGCCTAACAAGGGCTGTTTATATCACGTGAATATTATACGCCTGCTGATTAATGCTAATCATTTCAAGCTTATAACGTCATGCATGTATGATAATTTGGGAATTTGATCTGAGCATGGAATTCTAAACATGTTTACATCTCTCACTTAAACACGGAAAGTTAAACCGAGATCACATTTATTGATCGTTACTATCATGCTCTCCATATAGATTAATTTGTGAAATCATGACACTGGTCCCTTCAATCCCGAAATCATTTATTCAACCATTTGCATCTTCCCTGCAAATGTACCGTATTGTGTGTGACAATCATCAGAAATTGGCCGCAGTCTTTTTGGGGTGCAATCACCAGCAATCGATTGCAAAGTTGCAGAACCGCGTACCAAAGTTGACGAGTTGATGATCCAATCGAGATCAACACAGTTATGTTGATTTGGTCGACTAAATAAAAAACAACATTAGTGAGGTATGTATGAATAGACATACAACTGTTTCCCTAATTAGAAGGGTGACTAGGTTAGTCTAACACAGAGGGGGAGCCGCCCAATCTCCCCGTCACAAAACCGTCGTGTCCATGCCGAGGCTCGAACTCGCGTTATGCAGCACCCAAGGCAGGCACTGCAGTAGGATTCGCTGACCACTCGACCACGTGAAGTGCTGGCTATGTTTTCAACTTTTTGCAACAATTGTAAGTAATTAATTTCGCTCAAATATTTTATTTCACGTTTGATTCACTCGTTCTCATCAACTGTTTTTATACTGCGTACTGCCGAACTCCCATTTTTCTTTGGGCCTCCTCCACTGCGCGTTGGCAAATCCAGAGCCTTGTCGACGGAGTCTCGACTAGGAATAAAGCATCCCCAGCAGCAACAACTTGGAAGAAATTGCCAAAGTTATTGCAAGTTGCAAAGGATACCCTTAGGTTCCACTTTACACAAGTTTTGAGATGTGCAGACCTATAAAATCAACTGCTCCTTATCGCTAAGCTTCAACTTCCCCTGTTATTGAGAAGAGTTTGGCAGCTCAGAAGACCACGAACTCGTTCGATCAAAAACATAAAATAACTTACATGTGTGTTTCCACGATCATAATCAAAGAGTGTTGATAGCGACGGCAGGAAGTTCAGCACTCGTCGTCTCAATCTGATATTCTCTTGAAATAAGTTACAATGCAATTGGAACCGAGTGCCCACTAATCTTAACTATTTAATTGCATGGTAATTTGATGTATAAATAATGAAATCGACGGAGTCTCTATTTGTGATTTTGTAAAACGATTACCAGTTACAGTATTTATATGCGAGGAAATTCGGATTTGATGAAAAAGCGCGACTAATATTGCGACAAAGACTATTTGTTTTAAATGTTACTCAACCCAATTTGTTTTCCTCCGCCTGGTCTGAGGCTTCAATGATCATTCAATAAAGCAAGAACCCGCTTTTGCATCAATGTCCTGCATATCGCAAAAACATGTCGCAAGCAGAAAAAAAATGCAAAAAAATGCAACGCAAACAAAAATATGTGCTGAAACAACGCCAACTGTAGGTAACCACGACCATGCAATGTGCTGCTTAAGTACACACGTGCTGCAACCACTTCGATAGAGGAACGCTATTTTGCTGCACCATTTCTCTATCTAGGCTCTTTCGACCTGGCTGCAGGCCTGGGTGGTAAGGAGCAGAACGACAAATAATCCCGTAAGGAAACCATAACATGTCCCATTATCGCCATTGAGCGAAAACGGTCACGTTGCTGCAGAGAATCATGAATATTAACTGAATGTTACAGTCACTCTCAATCCTGTAGGAATTTAATCATACATAAACCAACAAATATACAAGCCTGGATTAGAAATCCATATACATTATAGAATAAAGTTTACATTTCGACCATTTACGAATCAGGCGCAAGCACTCACACCCGTGCATGCACTTGCACCCCCGCGCACACCCTCAGATAACAAAGCACACTCTCTCTCCATTGTACTCCCTCTCACCCACGCACTCGCGCATGCACTTATTCCTGAGCATGCACCCGCATACCCGCATAATACTCGCCCAACCCGCGCATGCAAATGCATTCCCAAGCATTGCTTGCACACCTGCGCATGCACTCTCATACCCATTCCCACGCATTTTCATGCACTCACACATTCAAGAAAGCACTCGTACACCATCGCATGCACGCCTGGGTATGCACGAGAACAAACGTGCATGCACTGGCACGTAGGTGCACGCAAACACACGCCCCTGCATGTACTCAAACATCCACGCATGTACGCACACACCCGAGCATGCAATCACACACTCTGGCGCATTCACTAGCAGACCCTGGTCCTCCAACGCTTGCTGTATGAAATTCGCGCAAGCAATCACAGCAGCGCATGCTCTCTCAAACCCGTGCATGCAATCACATTCAGCGCATGCTCTCTCAAACCCGTGCAAGCAATCACAGCAACGCATGTACTCACGAGCCTAAGCATCGATTGCACTCCGCACATTCATTCGGACGTAGTCGCTGGCATCCGCAGACACGAGCACACCTACGCATACACACGCACAAACTGGCACACACAGGCATTCACACGCACATCTGTGCAAATCCTCGGACACAGTGCATGCAATCACACACCCGAGCATGCTCACGCATCCAAAAAAAAACACATTCATACCTTTACGTAGTACACGGTCATATCCAAGATTTATAAACTGAACAGGTTGTCCCGCCGAATGACCAACTTAAGATGGTTTTGCGCATCTCCGTGAAATACGGCAGTTGGGACCCAAGTAAATCGCCATTACAGTGCTTGCGAGCCAGTTGTGTGATTGCTGCACAATATTTGTGACGTAGAATCGATATTCCTGTAGAAATTTAAACTTTTGTATTTAAAGTTAGATTGTGGTTAAAATACCCTTTTTGTGCCATGTTTAGGTGATGTAAAAGATCAAACAATGATCTAATAAGATTGCATATATTTCCTGTCGTCTCAGTTTTCATGAACAATGGAACACTTCATACAGGAGAAATTACAAATTTAATTTAATAAATGCAGGAATATGCTATGAGCATTTCTCCAATTGACAATATGAACTCTTCAAAAATGTTGTTTGTTTGGTTGTAATCCCCCAACGTCCAAGTGACTACTGCGTGATGCAGTTCCTGACCAATCTACCTGCTAGTTCAACAGTCAGCTCACCTACTTAGCCTAGTGATACAACAGGTACGATATTAGTTAGTTGTAATTTAAACAAGGTTTATCTCACATAAGATTGTACATATAATACCAAATATTGTCTGCAAATAGGGCACACATGCTTGTTTTGCTAGGCTATGTGTTGTGACTGTCTATTGGGTGTGTGCTAGTCTAATGATGTGGCTGACCCATTGCCCAATTGTCCTCTTAGACATTTAGGCTTGCAAGTCCCTGTTTATAATAATGTCATGCTCAAAATTTGATTATTTCTCTGCCTCTGGTTTCATTGTATTTTCTCTTACAATTTCATTGTATTTTCTCTCATAATCAGAAAATACTCGCCTAATTTTTTGTATGACATGGACGGAAAGTAAGATAACGTCCAACTCCAAAAGGTGCTTTATGCCCCGCCAATATTATTGCAATGTGCTGCCATACCAAGTTTGATGTTCACTTTTAAAAATCTCTCATGGGATGCCAGCTTCTTCAGATGCCAAATGTTGTTATCACGGGGGTACAATTTATAGTCATTTTATGAAGCATTTACTTTAGGAGATGATCACAGTGGAGGTGATGGTCGAAACATTAGCAAAATGTATGGCAGTGGGGCTGAAATGAGGTAGGAGAGATCCTTGACAGCGACTTGACTACTGATCCATATTTTTATTCAGAAATTAGCTGATCATTAGCTAATATCATCTACTTGATAGCTAGTTTGGCAACCCTTCATGCAAGCTCAGCTGTTGACTGGTGGTGTCCAATTTTTTATATCCTATGTCCAGAATAAGGGATTTCAGAATATTCCTATTAACAGTTCTCATTGAAATATTATCCAATTAAATTAATTCCGAAGTTCCAATTCATTTGGTACTTTTCATTTAATCGACAAACAAGTTGATATCTACTAGCTTCGTATTTTTTTTCAACTAAATATTCGACATTGAGATTTCATGAAATATTTACATGGGTCACCTTCAAACTGGGTGTGGAATCGACTATCAGTGAAGCCAACTTGTATTTGCCATTAATTTTCTGTTATCAGCTAATTAGAAGGTTTTTAAAAATCAATGAGTTGTTATTGATTATGAATATCATTACAATTTCTTGGAGTTTTGTTTCAAATGTTGTCAACTTTGGAGAATATGGCTCAGTTCTCTGGAACAGCTATCATCATACAAAATTTACGAACATTGTAAATATTGACTGGATTAGGGACTTTTCCCATCTTTGAACTTAGCTAAGTGGTATTGCTCAATAAATAGAAAACCTTGCTTTAAACAAATATAATGTAGCTATATCCATTTCAGGAAGCTAAATATATTTAAAATAATTCAAATTGGGTTACATAGCATTTTTCACAAAACAATTATAATAAAAACACCAAAATATTTGTTGTTACTCCGATATTTGAAACAGTTGCTGCACTCTTAAATAATAGCAGAATAGGCAACACAGTCAATAGTTACGCCAAGGCGATGTGGTAATTTGATTTGATTTGAGCCTCATTTCCACAAGAGCCTCAACGTGAGTCATAATAAGTTCCCAAGTAGGGCTCGATGATCATTGATTCCAGTAGGCTCGCACACCTAAGTGTGAGAGGAAAAAACAAAACAACGCTTCCAACGTTAGAAAAAAGTGAAAGTTTTAGCAATGTCAGACACACGCTGGTGGGCAAAATAAAAAACGCTTACTCGAAACGGACCTCCGTTAGCAATCCTCTAGAACTTAAAGAGTGATATGTGCGCATCCTAGTGCGTACAGGTAGCATCGTCGAGATTAGTACAAGGTCAATGGCTACACGAGCAAATTCAGCTCCGACAGCTACGCAAAACAATATTTACAGCTACGCGGTTTAGTTGTATAAATACAATTTGTTTATTTAGGTAAGATAAAGACTCAGATGAAACAAAACGAATCCTCGCCTCCAACCTCTCAGAACCTCATGAGTTATATGTCCATACGCCAGTGCGCACAGATAGTATCGTCGAAATTGGTACAAGGTTCACAGCTACACGGACAAAGTGAGCTCCGACAGCAATGCAACACAATGTTAACAGCTTCGCGGTCTTTTTGATTTTTAGTACAATTTATTTATTCAGGCTAGATAAAGACTCAGACCAAACGAATCGAATCCCCGCCTCCAACCACTCAGAACTACGAGAATAACATGCACGCGCGACAGTGCGCACAGACAGCATCGTCGAATTTGGTACAAGGTCTATGGCTTCACGGATGAGATCGACTCCAACCGCAAAGCGTCACAAGGTTTTATAGCTGCGCAGTCCAGGTCCACCCCAAAAACTTCATATGGTCCGTGCACGAGCGAGCGAGCACAGACTGAAGACAAAATACCAATGCGTAAAATCACAAACACGAACTCTCGCACAAATACTCCAGCGTTATAATATTTTGGATCGTGAAGAAGGAGGTAAGAGCAGGTTTGTCATGGGCAGAAAAACTGCTCAGATTATTGATTTTGCACTGATTGTTTAAGGGTATAGGGCGGGGGGGATATTGGTCTCTTTGGTTGCAAAAAAGCCCGATGAATCCCTGAGGGAAACCCATGTCCCCCGGGTCTTCCCGAGTTCCCCGTGTCCCCCGAGACTCATCGCCTCAGCTCATCTCGAATCATTTCGGCCTGTTTCGGCTCGTTGCGACCAACTCGACTCGCCTCATTATGTTTCGACTGATATCGACGCACCTCGACCAGCCTCGACGCGACCCTCGCCCTCTGCGCCAGCAATCCGCGGACTGTAATGGGTAATTGTTCCACTGAAGCATCTCGCATAAACATCTTTATGTATATGGGTTTTACAGCGTTGGGAGGGGGGAGCAGAGGTTCAGGGATTCAGAGGGGCCTGTGAAGGGTCACACAGTTTCTCGAAAGGGTCCTAAAGGGTCTCAAGGGTGTCCAAAAGGGTCCCAGAAAGGTCCAAGTGGACCCCCCCCCAAATCCATCTGGTCTCCTAAGTCCCCCGGGTTCTCGAAACCCCGAGTCCCCGAGTCCCGCGGGTCCCACGAAAACCTCCCCTTCCCGGGTCACCTTGTCTCAACCAACCTCGATACATATAATAATAATGACCAATTCAAAATTTATCACCATGAAAAAAAGGCAGAAATAAATAATAAAACCCAAGCAAGAAAAAATACTGTAATACTAAAATAAAGTGTTGATGATCTATAAAATGAATAATCATCCATCCACCCCAAGTGTTGATGCATTCTGCTACCAATTATTTGCAATGTTCCAAGTTGAAATGAATAGTTTAATTTCCTTCACTGAAATTATCGCTCACCATAAAAATTATTTATCCCAGAAATGTTGAGAAAGTCACAACTTTTTTTCTAAAAAAAATTGTTAGCTACAAATTCATGATACCCAATTATTATTTTATTTTCCATATGTATTGTTTAGGAGCAATATTACTGGCGCTACTTTAATATTATAGTTACAAGTATTCTACCTTGCATAGTGACATGCATCTTGGAGTGTTTATTTTTATTGCGCTGGGGACCTACAATACAATTAACATCATGTTGTCCTGCGTATAAAGCTACACTAAACAGGCATGTGTAACAAGGAGAAACTGATTTAATTACACTGAAAATTATTGGTATGAGCATCAGTAGAATGACTTTTTTTTAGATGATTGTGTGGGACATTAGTGCGTATTATTACTGGTGTAGCTAATTGTTGATGTCTACAACGCTCTACTAAAACTGCCAATGTTTCAAACCTGATCAACTAGAGATTTTCTAGAGCTCTCCAAAACCAATGTGGCCAAAATCGACCATGAAATACAAACAAGCCTACCTGAAGGTTTGCACACCAGCACACTCTTGTGCCATAACCCCCAATTATTATTTTCTGTTTAGCTAGCACTTCTCTGCTTACACTCCTTGATGCTTCGCTTGAGTCACACCAGTGTTGTTTCTTACAAGTGGTTACAAGTTTACACTTGACGCAATGCACTTCTAATTGAGGTCGTTATGTGTAGCTATGCAATAGATATTAGATTTTAATACTTTAATTAATATTGCTTCACGCTGCATAAAACTTGAATAAATAACAATGAAAGTCGCATGTATGAACGAATTTAGTGAAATATTGTTGCTAGCTAAACAATATTTGAGGGGTGTATGGCTACACATCTTTTGGGTGTATAACAGGGAGTGTTGAAGTGCCAATTAATGTGGCCTAATTTTGTTTCTTTAAATTATATTACATGCGTTGTTAATCTGTATTATTTATTGACAGATGATTATCTCGAGGAATCGGCATATTATTTGCTACGCTCATAGAAACTCTGAACTTATTTCAACATCTTGCATGTTATGCTATTTTTTTCAGGTGATGGTAGTCGTGAGGAGTGACGCTTGTATCTCAACCGAACAGAAAATGATGAAGCTCTTCTTGCTGTGCCGGGTAAGATTATTCTGACATCAACTATTATTTACACTCCCATGGACACATAATTTTTTTCATCTCACTAAACTTCCAAAAATAGTCTCTAAGATAATTTCAAATGAACAGCATATAAGACTTTTCAATAGTGCCTTATACTGCCCAATTTAAAGCACACTTTGGTAAACAAGGTCATTTTGATTCCAGTGGATGAAGTAGTGAACCGAATCCAAGGAGTTGAACGGTGTGACAGGATATGCCACAATTAAATTACTTGGTAAATATATGAAGCTAAGCAGCTAATCAATGCACCTACTGCTCCTGTTCAATGTCTATCTTCAATAACTGTTTCTTAAAAATGACGTAACCTAAGTTGCTCAGTTTTGTTTCAGAGAATGATCAGGCTGAGGAAGCCTAAGCTGAGAAGTCGCTGAAACTGCCTGAAGAGGACACGTTCAAACTGTGTCCTCCCTGATGCTCGTGGAACCCCGCTCTGGTCAGTAGAAGCTAGTAACTAGCCTAATGAATGTCATGAACATGTGAATAATTGTTCATTTTTCAAGAATCTATATTCATAGTAATTAGGTTCTTTATCAATGAAGTAACATATTTCCCAAATGCATTGTAGCTGGCTACTAGTATTACCAGTTCAATATAGCTACTTAGATATATGATTCAGTAATTAGCTATAGGTCAATTAGACGACCATGACAATATTTTAGCTGTTGGTGTCATCATGAAATTGCAAAACGGTTGAGATTGGAATCCCTGATATCCATTTATGGTTATGAATGTCACATCGTCACTGCCAAAGCAAACAGCTAAACAATGAACACCTGTACCACCAGTGTATTGCTGGACTGAACACCTGAACCATCAGTGTATTGCTGAACTGAACACCTATACCATCAGTGCATTGCTGGACTGAACATCTGTACCATCAGTGTATTGCTGGACTAAACACCTGTACTTGGAAAACTGGAAATGTCTCTATCTCTCTCTCTCTCATTTAT
>SDVV010032206.1:0-11455 GCA_016164225.1 Gammarus roeselii
GTAGACATTCATGACATCAAATGATGTATTGCATATTGGTACTTTGATCATTTATTGACCAAAACCAAACGCTTTGCCGTTAGATCGATCGATGATAACGCCAGACTAGAAAGCGATTCCCAAAAGCTATTGCTTGGGCCTGGAAAACTTCTGGATTTTTCTGGTCCCTTTCTCTTATGAGAAATTAACATAGGCGCGTGAGATTTTCGTCAAGTTTTGAACCATTTTTAATCGACAGACGTTTTTGGTTCTTAGAATATTCAATTCAGGTGGTATGTTCATATTATCATCCTTGAAACACTCATGGCGTCTACCCTCACCGAATTTGAGCATCATAATGGTAGCTTCGCTTATGACTACTTGTTGTCCGTCCATATTATTATCCTAGTATCACTCAAGACGTCCGCCCTCACCGCGCTGAGCATCATAATGGTACCTTCGCCTATGGCTACTGGTTGTCTGTTCATTTTATCATCCGTATAGCACTCATGACGTTCACCTTCACCGCATTGAACATCATAATGGAAGCTTCGCTTATGACTACTCGTTGTCTGTCCATATTATTATCCTAGTAGCACTCAAGACGTCCACCCTCACCGCGTTCAGCAGCATAATGATAACTTCGCCTGTGACTGCTTGTTGTCTGTTCATATTATCATCCTCGTGGCACTCATAACGTCCGCCCAGACCGCGTTGAACATCATAATGATACCTTCGCTAGTGAATGCTGGTTTTCTGCTCGTATTATCATCCTTGTAACACTCATGACGTACACCCTCATCGAGTTAAACATCATTATGATAGCAACGCCTATGGTCGCATAAATAACTAATTCATCAGACGAGCTGTCAAGACCCATAAATCGGAATCAAATCGACATAACATAAAACATAACAAAGTTATCATGGTACACTGTGCGCGTTCACGTAACATGTGCGTACCGTGTGAATGATATTAAAACGGAACGTTGTAATGGGATTCCTTTGTACGTTGTTTGTTCTCTGCAAGCTACCTTATCATCACGACCCCGAGAGGGTCGTTATGATAAGATATAAAAGTGGACAGACAGAAAATGCATTCCATTTGGTTGCTAATGTAGAGTTCAAAACAGATAATCGACGATGATATCTTGAATCCCTGAAGGTCTCGAGTTGAAATTTCACGGAATCCAATTAAACCAACGTATAATTGAATTGCTGGATAATTGAGGACCCATGTTTATTGAAATTGGAACGCTTTAACAGGCCAATACTAATCAAAATAGCGAAGAATTTTAGAGAAATATACACAGATCGCTCCTTGTTATGAATAATAAATAGTTTTTCACGTTCTCTAGAATCCCATATTTCTTTAGGAACATCACCTTGATACATATTTGGTGATGAACAAAAATACTCGTTACATTAATCAAGACCAGATGAGAACGGCCGTCCCTACAGGCCATTTGCAAGTAAGATATGGGTCCCTAGAACTGCAGCTGGCAAGTTAGAAAACAAGGGCAAGGATAATTGAACAAACCACTTGCCCTGACATTTTCTTGCCATGATTTAACAAAATTGAACGTTAAAGGAACGACTTGCAGGCAATTATTACCTGGATGCTTCATTCACAGATCCGTCCAATGAATAGTCATTAGGGGTTGGTGTATGCTATTCAATTACACAAAAATAACCGTCACATTTCCAAGTAAGTGTACGAGATACATAATAATAATGTAAGTATTGGCAATGCAAACTCATTTACTGAACTAATGAAATAATATCGAAATGTTCTCCACCCGATAAAAGTTTCCTGAAATGCGATGTAAACAAATAGTTATGAGCAAAAGTAACCAAAAGAAACGATATGTAATGGATGATAATCTTATATGGTATTGTGAAAAAAGTTGTTTAACTGGGAATACCGTATTGTAACTATGTTTCGGATGCCAATTTGTAATATGGGGGACGGGGGATGGTGATCAAGCCTTGCTGGACTCGGATCGTTTGCAAGTGATTGAAATTACGGTAACAATGTCATTTTATTGCAGCTGTTTTTTTAATTAGAAGTGAACGAATATCAATATCAGCGGAAGTGGCTCCTAAATATAGTCATTACCCAAGGAATACTTCCTGCTCATGACGTGGTCACGGTAATATATGTACCAAGAACTTGGAAGCAGGTCCTAGCCGAGATCATTCTAAAAAATGTTGTTTGAAGGTCCCCTAGATTTTGCACCATCAAAATTCTTTACAACTTATATCAGTGGAATAGGGTTCAATTAATAACGTGACAGTCTTTTCGAGCGTAAAAAATAGTTTTATACATTTCACGGAGGGCATTAATAATCACAATCTGAAGAAATGCGACGAATGACTAGGATTTTGAAAAATAGAATTTATTTCCCTTCTGCTTGTGTGAACGCGTTCTAGTACTAAAACTACTCAGCGCCAACTCTGCGAGCAGGTCTACTTCCATAAAACAGTTGATTTGTGGTAAACAATAGTTTGGCTTCCTAAAATTATATAATTTTTTCTCATTCGTGTGATCGTTCAATTACTTCTATCAGCGGTCGCAGTCAACTGTTGAACTTGAACGATGCTACCTTGAAATTTTGCCTTGGTTCGACAAGTCAAGAAACTGACGTTTCTTAAAATATTTTTCACAATTTTTTTAATTCAGAGCGCTTAAGTAATAACAGATTGTTGAACACTAACACTAACTTAGAAAACGAATTGGTGGAAGTTTCAAGCTCCAGTGGACCCATAAGCAAAGCTTATTTTGATAAATTTACTAGATTACTGAGAATTCATGCTCAAAGTAATATTAGGCTAAAGCTCTTTAGAATATTTCTCCTAATATAATCTCCAAGCTTACGCCCATACGGGGAAAGCAATGACATTAGTTTGTGTTTCTAATCAGTTTTTCAAGATTTATCTAACGGGTGTAACTATTTTTTTAGAATCAGTCATGATTTTAGAGATTCACACATTGCATGTATGTGTTTATAACAATTTCTCTTCGATTCTATTGCCGTTTGGACCATGGGTGAATTTGAAGTTATTACTGAACTTGATCATATTACTATAACGTAATTTCAATTGAAGAAACTCTGTTTCAGTGAAAATTTGCTGGTGTCTGTGATTTCATTTTCCCAATGAACGAATTCATTTCGACTGGGAAGCAGCAGTTGAGTGAATGGTAATTCACTGCCCAGTCAGAAATTTTTATTTAGAAATGTAACAGTCCTTATGAGCGATGACTGTTCTAATACTAGGCTTTTAGCGGAATTAATAGGGTAACAGTCATTCTGTAAATAAGACCAATCACATATAATCAACCATGAAATAGTTCATGGACAATCAATAAGCAGTCGTATCGATGTAAACAAACCAGGTAGGCAGTGAAAGGTATTGTTGCTTAAGAATTAACTGATGACCTGCGGCTGAGAAGAACTGTTGTTTCAGATGCATGCTGTTCTGGGACTTCAACGCTAAAAAGGCATTAAACTTGAGACTGATGCAATGACACGCTCAATTCATTTTTGATTTTTTTTATGATATCCGATGTAAATTGAATGATAACAATTTCGATGTTGTATATATGTTCATCTTTCTATTACTTCTCGACAATAATGAGCCATGTTGCCATTTAATTGCTACACATGGTAGCAGATACGATGTTTTCTGCTCGGTGTATCATCAGTCCACATTCTTCGTATTGTTTATTGTCATTTCACGAAGCATCGGTTAGTTGTTTCCTTCTACCAATCAGGCCAGAGTAGCATATATGCACAGTGGCCTCTGAATGAGCCGTCCATCACATCTCGCTAACAAGCTTGGAAGAGACATGGCGACCATATTTGACAACTGATCCGTGGCCGCATTAGATGACGACTAGCTCAGGCAGAATCCTGATGCAGACCAGCGTTGGAACGCGGTGGTAATGATGTGCAGTAGGTGGACTCCAGGAACGCAGTCTACAGCGATGGGCCTGATGCAAACCAGCGTTGGAAAGCGGCGGCAATGATGTGCAGTAGGTGGACTTCAGGAGCGCAGTCTACAGCGATGGGCCTGATGCAGACCAGCGTTGGAACGCGGCGGTAATGATGTGCAGTAGGTGGACTCTAGGAACGCAGTCTACAGCGATGGGCCTGATGCAGACCAGCGTTTACAAGTGTTTACAAGTGTTTGAAGACCACAACAGGACTTTTGGCCCAAACTGGGTTGCCTTTTAATAGAAGAAGGTAAGTTCTAAAGTAGAACGACTAAGATAGCGTCTTTTGTCGGTGTATTTTCTGTTTTAATAGATCGAGAAAGGGAAAGTTTGTTAAAGGAAATAACATTTAACAATGATTCTCGAAACAACTCAAATAAGCACCTGAAGATAAGCCACCGACCAGGTCAACACCCACGGTGTGGATTTGAGATTGTACAGTTTCATCCTTCGAACACCGAATTACAACGAGCAGGTACCAATGCCGGGCACCTTATTTACCGTGCCAATTCCAGTGTCTGGCACTAATTTAACCGTATGGGTGTCAATGCCGAACACCATTTTTCACGAATATACTGGTGAAAGTGCTATAGATGGGAGCTATTTAGCGGCGATTTTGGTAGAATTCATCGAGCCGCGATTTAAACATTTCGATTGTATCGCTGTTCACAACTTAAGTGGAAAGTCTGTTCCAATATTCGACAACCCTATACGTGAAGAAATTACGCGTGATATCGAACGTAAAACGCTTGCCAACAATTTTGTATCCATTATTCCTGGTCACTCCGTTCGCATCCAAAGTGAAAAGGCTTGCTCGCTCGACGTTTTCCTTACCCTTCATAATCTTCCACACTTGGGTCATGTCACCTCTGACTCTACGTCTCTCTAGCGAATAAAGGTTGAGTTCGCGCAGTCTATCATCGTACGATTTATTGCGCAGCGAAGGGATTAGTTTGCTAGCTCTACGTTGGACCTTCTCTAATTTAATAATGTATTTTCTGAGGTATGGGGACCAGAATTGGACGGAATACTCAAGGTGCGGTCTAACACAGGCCGAGTATAACTTGCGAATACTATTTCTGCTCTTGTACGAAATTGTGCGGGATATCATGCCTAACATTTTATTGCATATTTTGGCTGCATCGTTACACTACTTGGTGCTTTTCAAGTCGTTACTAATTATAACACCTATACCTCTTACTTCGGTGACGGGCATCAGTTCGTTTCCGGACATTGAATATTCGTGTTTAGGGTTATTGTGACCAATGTGCATGACATTACACTTGTCGATATCAAATTTTATTTGCCACTTATCTGACAATTCAACAATTTTGTTCAAGTCTGATTGGATCTGCTCGCATTCGATTTTGGTTTGCACTTTTCCTCCTAGCTTGGTATCGTCTGCAAACTTACTAATGTTTGAGAGTACGTTGCTGTCGAGATCGTTTATGGATATTATGAAGAGAACTGGACCTAACACAGATCCTTGGGGCACGCCGCTTGTACCTTTACCCCAACTGGATGAATCTCCATTAAGTACGACTCGCTGCCGTCTGTCCGTGAGCCAGCATTTCATCCAGTTATTGAATTCACCTCAAATGCCGATGCTGTGCAATTTACTAACCAAGCGTTTGTGAGGAACTTTGTCGAAAGCCTTTTGAAAGTCAAGTTAAATGATGTCGATCGTAGATTTCGAGTCGTGAAATTCAATTATATTCTTAGAAAAAAGCCGCAGGTTAGTAAGACATGAACGATTGCGCCTGCAGCCATGCTGAGAGTTAACTATTAACTGATTTGATTCTAAGAATTCTGTAATTTTATCCGTGATCAAACTTTCCATCAATTTGCCTATGACTGAAGTGAGACTTATTGAACGGTAATTTTCGGGATACTTTTTGTCCTCTTTTTTGAAAATTGGGGTGACGTTGGCCTCTTTCCATTGAGAGGGGCAGGTGCCATTTGTGAGAGACTGGGTGAAAATATTTGCTAGACGTTCCACAATTTCGTTCGTAGTCTCTTTCAGTATTCTGGGATGAACTTGGTCTGGAACGGGAGATTTTGTAACTTTTATTTTTTCTATATATTTAATAACTTCGGCAGGGGTAAAGTTAACTGTGCTGAGGGCTTCGATTTGTCTTTGCGCTATGATATCCTCAGGGTTAGGAATATCCGCATTCTCTAACGTGAATACAGAACAGAAAAATTGGTTATGAGGGACGCTCATTTTAGTGTCATCAGTTTCTAGTTCCCCGATATCATTTTCAAGAGGGCCAATCACAGATCTTGAGTTTTTTTTTCCATGATATATAACTGAAAAATTGTTTCGGATTAGTTTTGGCGTTGGTCGTAATTTCATTTTCGTGATCTTTCCTTTTACGTTTTTGGACTGTCTCACAAATCCGTCTGCTGATTTTGTACCCGTTTTTTGCAGCATCGTCGTGTGGGTGTTTCTGTTTATTCGAGTGCTTTGCTTCCTTTTGCGATTGAAGACGCTGCAACTCTCCTTTCCAGTACTTAGGCTGATTGACTGCTGTTCGCCTGTTCTTGCGAGGGACATGGTCATTTTCAATATTTTGAAGTGCACTCAAAAAATTCTCTAGTGGACGCCATTGCCTCTCTTAAGCTATCAAAGTTTGCTAATCTAAAGTTGAAGATTTTTTTGCAGTTAGTTGACGTTTTCAACTTGAGCTCTATCATAAAACGAATACAGTTGTGGTCGCTATTTCCGAAGGGTTCGCCCTCTTCAACGTTCGTGACATGAGAGTCGCTTGCACTGAATATAAGATCAAGAATATTGCTACCTCCTGTAGGTGTCTTCACCATTTGGGTCATAAACTTATCGTCAGCAAAATCAAGCAGGCGTTGCCCAGTGGCCGTACATTCTTCTGTTTCCCAATCGATGTCGGGAATATTGAAGTCTCCAAGTACTATACTGTATTGTGTTCTGACCACATCGACGAGGGTGATGTAAAGATCGATATCATCTGCGACGTTGCTCATGAAAGGACGATAAACTAGTGTAATTTGACACTTTGTATGTTTACTGACTACTTGAATTGAAACTATGCTGTCTGCTGCTTATAATGGGAACTTCTATTATTTGTAGAGTATTTTTCACGAGAAACAATACTCCTCCACCCTCACGGCCTAGTCTATCTTTGTGAAATAGGGAAAAACCGGGGTGTGTGAATTCGCCCATATAATTGCTGGTGCTTGATTTCATCCACGATTCTGTGATGGCTTTTATGTCGATCTCATCGTTAATTGCGAGGATTCCCAATTCGTCCATTTTGTCACGGAGACTTCTAGCGTTTACATAGTTTGCATAGTTGGAACGCGGCGGTAATGATGGGGAGTAGATGGACTTCAGGAACGCAGCCTACAGCGATTTGCCTGATGCAGACCAGCGTTGGAACGCGGCGGTAGTGATGGGGAGTAGGTGGATTTCAGGAACACAGCCTACAGCGGAGGGCGTGGGGCAGACCAATGTTGGAACGCGGTGGTAATGATGGGGAGTAGGTGGACTTCAGGAATGCAGTCTACAGCGATGGGCCTGATGCAGACCAGCGTTGGAACGTGGCGGTAATGATGGGCAGTAGGTGGACTTCAGGAGACCAGTTTACAGCGATGGGCTTGATGCAGACCATCGTTGGAACGCGGCGGCAATGATGGTCAGTAGGTGGACTTCAGAAGACCAGTTTACAGCGATGGGCTTGATGCAGACCATCGTTGGAACGCGGCGGTAATGATGGTTAGTAGGTGGACTCCAGGAATGCAGTCTACAGCGATGGGCTTGATGCAGACCAGCGTTGGAACGCGGCGGGAATGATGGGCAGTGGGTGGACTTCAGGAGCGCAGTTTACAGCGGTGGGCCTGATGCAGACCAGCAATGAAACGCGGCGGTAATGAAGGGGAGTAGGTGGACTTCAGGAACGCAGTCTACAGCAATGGGCCTGATGCAGACCAACGTTGGAGCGCGGTGGTAATGATGGGGAGTAGGTGGACTCCAGGAACGCAGTCTACCTCGATGGGCCTGACGCAGACCAGCGTTGGAACATGGTGGTAATGATGGGCAGTAGGTGGACTTCAGGAACGCAGTCTACAGCAATGGGCCTGACTCAGACCAGCGCTGGAACGCGGTGGTAATGATGGGCAGTAGGTGGACTTTAGGAACGCAGTCTACAGCGATGGAAATGATTAGGCGAGCTCTTGACGAATCACAATTTGTATTTTGTATCGTACTTTGTATTACCGAAGTAGGCATGGTGATAATTATATTCGAAGCAAGCTATTCGGTAAGTTTGAATAATTTAGGAATAAACTTGCACTCTGCATGTCAACATTTATGTTAGTCAATCATAGACGTTTGGAAGGCATTATTTTGGTAATTAATATTAGATGCGCAAAGTTGTTATCGCGCAGCCTCTCTGCGCGAGGTGCGATGATGATCAAACTGGTTGTGACATCAACACTGTTACTAATTATAATAAAACTGGTTGTGAGATTAACATACTTACTAATTATAATCAAACTGGTCGTGACATTAACATTGTTACTAATTCTCGTAACGACGTTTCATCGAATTAGTTTCAATTGCGATTAGAGAAGATTGAAACTAAGTCAGTAAAAATATAATCCAATTGTCTGGAATGTCTCTGATCAATAATAGCAATACATGATAATTTATATGTTATATTTTCTGGGACAGCAACAGGACATCAAATATTCAAGCATTTTCGCGTATTGACTCATTGTGAGAGTTCATTTACTGTTGTGATATGGACGAAGCTCCATTCTTTGAGTGGAAACGAATTCATGGGAAAATTTAATCAATGATTGACCAGACGATGAATTTTACACAATTACGGATCTCATTTTTGACTACCGCGGATGCGATTTGTAGATAAACGGTTTGGGACCTTTAAGTTTGGTGATATTGAACAATAAAAACGCGTATTACATGGATATCCGCTATTCGATAATTGTATCTTCGTTATTTTACATTAAATCGTGTAGTTCATACCCGAGCAAAGGAATGAGTTTCAAAATATGTTTGAATCGGTACCTCACTTCACTAATCGAAATTTCCTGGAACAGATGAGGACTGTGAATAGACATTGATTGTTCCATTGAAAAATGAACCGCTACCCCCATTCCAGAGTTCCCTGCTTATATTAGAGATTTTTTTTTGAAACTCTGTAACATAACATTTGCATATCATCTAAAAAACTGTTGTTGCTTGTGAGTGCATGATCAGGGTTCGGACCTTTTATTACGGCTTTGTTCGAATCCCGAGTCTAGCAAGTGCTCGAATTATGGTGAAAACTTTCCCAAAATTATGACAAAAATTCATGCATCATTCAAAGATGATTGTCATCAAAATTGCGGAGTCGGCAGTGTGCCGATAGTACCAACTGATCATATTTAACTGTATATGTAGCGGAGACTTTCGTCCACCTGGTAACTGAATCATCCAGTTGTTAATTGAGAATTGTGTTGAATCGTACGTCGCCCGTTCGAAAAATAATCCTACGAATCTAAACTTAGTTCTTTAAATTGTGAAAAGCGGAATGATTACAATTACATTAGATTAGAGCGACTATGGGACGTTGTAGCTGACATTTACAATAGATTGAAGCGACTATGACACGTTGTAGCTGACAATTACATTTGATTAGAGCGACAATGGAACGTTTTAGCTGACAATTACATTAGATTAGAGCGACTATGACACGTTGTAGCTGACAATTACATTAGATTAGAGCGACTATGGCACGTTGTAGCTGACAATTACATTAGATTAGAGCGACCATGGAACGTTGTAGCTGACAATTAAATTAGATTAGAGCGACTATGGCTCGTTGTAGCTGACAATTACATTAGATTAGAGCGACCATGGAACGTTGTAGCTGACAATTAAATTAGATTAGAGCGACTATGGCACATTGTAGCTGACTATTACATTAGATTAGAGCGACAATGGCACGTTGTAGCTGACAATTACATTAGATTAGAGTGACTATGACTCGCTGAAGCTGACAATTACATTAGATTAGAGCGACTATGGAACGTTGTAGCTGACGACTAAATTAGATTAGAGCGACTATGGCACGTTGTAGCAGACCATTACATTAGATTAAAGTGACTATGGCACGTTGTAGCTGATAAATACATCAGATTAGAACGACTATGGCACGTTGTAGCTGACAATTACATTAGATTAGAGTGACTATGGCTCGCTGAAGCTGACAATTACATTAGATTAGAGCGACTATGGAACGTTGTAGCTGACGACTAAATTAGATTAGAGCGACTATGGCACTTTGTAGCCGACAATTACATGAGATTAGAGCGACTATTGCATGTTGTAGCTGACAATTACATTAGATTAGTCCGACTATGGCATGTTGTAGCTGACAATTACATTAGATTAGAGTGACTATGGCACGTTGTAGAAATCAATAAGCGATCGTTACATACAATCTGTATCGAGAATAATAATAATCGAGAATAATAAGTTTTATTGTTCAGTAATATTAAACTTTTGGTCGTTGAGATTAATTTTGAACATCAAATATGTTGCTTTGTTCAAGATATTATGCTGTATCATGAACACCTTTTAATCAGTGTTTATATATCAGAGTTGAACAAATCTCTCCATATTGGTTAGCTACTAAAATTTTGCAGGAGTGTTATAGTATGCGGATGAGTACACCATAGACCGTTTGAGTACACCGTACACCGTCCGCCACTTCCGGGAAGAGGGATGGGGTACTGTGCCTGTATGTGTAGAAAAGGAACGCTCAAGATGTCCTGTTTCAATGCACCGTGATAGCACTGTCAGTAGCCATTAAAATGACAATGGAAATTTCTTGCCATGATCGGAATTGATCTAGAAAATCAAGATTCAAATGGATGTGCCCATAATTTTAATGATTAAAAACTTTTTTGTTGTTCTGACTATCAATGATAATATAAAATAAAAATAATGCAAGCTAGTCGCTATTCAACTAAATCCTATTTGCTACTGGGTTCTGTTTGACTTGAAACAAATGCGTAATTTGTATGAAGTACGCACAATATCTGCATCATCCATGTAACAATGTGGATGCAGATGTCGGTATGATGACAAATTGCGTAATCGAATGCAGCTGTACTCGGATTCTGCACGGATGCGGATGTTGAACGCCAGCCAATCACTCACATAAAGTCGTCCAGCCTTAATTTATCCATATCTAGACACTTGCGTGAACGACAACTCCCTTCACGTAATTTTATCCGAAACAATGTCAAAATCTTCAAGCTGTGCTCAATAAAGTATAACCAATTTGTTGTATACAGTATCAATAGGTTGACAACTCATAGACTGGGTGCTTGTGTTTGTAGAATCATCGTAATTTCCCTAACGTCAGAATCACCTCCCCCCAGATTGAATTCCATTACAACTTTCCAGTAATAAAAAAAACATTGAAAGACATTG
>SDVV010032207.1:0-11455 GCA_016164225.1 Gammarus roeselii
AGTTAATGCACAGGCCGCCCATAGCTGGGTGCTCCGTGTTTTCCCTCGTTATCCCCACCCAAGTTAATGCACAGGCCGCCCATAGCTGGATGCTCCGTGTTTTCCCTCGTTATTCCCACCAAAGTTAATGCACAGGCTGCCCATAGCTGGGTGCTCCGTGTTTTTCCCTCGTTATCCCACCCAAGTTAATGCACAGGCCGCCCATAGCTGGGTCCTCCGTGTTTTCCCTCGTTATCCCCACCAAAGTTAATGCACAGGCCGCCCATAGCTGGGTGTTCCGTGTCTTTCCCTCGTTATCCCCACCCAAGATAATGCACAGGCCGCCCATAGCGGGGTGCTCCGTGTTTCCCTCGTTATCTCCACCAAAGTTAATGCACAGGCAGCTCATACCTGGGTGTTCCGTGTTTCCCTCGTTATCCCCACCCAAGTTAATGCACAGGCCGCCCATAGCTGGGTGTTCCGTGTTTTCTCTCGTTATCCCCACCAAAGTTAATGCACAGGCCGCTCATAGCTGGGTGCTCCGTGTTTTCCCTCGTTATCCCCACCAAATTTAATGCACAGGCAGCCCATAGCTGGGTGCTCCGTGTTTCCCTCGTTATCCCAACCAAAGTTAATGCACAGGCAGCCCACAGATGGGTGCTCCGTGCTTCCCTCGTTATCCCCACCAAAGTTAATGCACAGGCCGCCCATAGCTGGGTGCTCCGTGTTTTCCCTCGTTATCCCCACCTAAGTTAATGCACAAGCCGCCCATAGCTGGGTGCTTCGTGTTTTCCCTCGTTATACCCACAAAAGTTAATGCACAGGCCGCCCATAGCTGGGTGCTTTGTGTTTTCCCTCGTTATCTCCACCAAGTTACTGTACAAGTTTCTAACGCACGTCTGCGCTCGTTCGGCCAAGAATAACTTGTTTATCAATGTACTGTAAATGAGTTAAGAATAAACTCTACCTGGGCTCTGAACACTGTATATTCGAAAACACCAGGGGCATATTAATGAGTTGAAATACATGAAAGAAGAGCTACGACTTTGATGCATTAGAGTCAAAGGAATGAACAATAACAGGATTTGAAGATGAAGTGAAACAAACCTCCTTATGTCAAGATTTATGTAATAGCAGACATTAAACTACTCCAGAACTGGCAGGTTCTTACTGAAGCCTGCTGTTGTACTTCGTTCTGCAATTAAAGTCCGTTCGCCAGGACTTTACCCTGTTAGGTTCCAGCCAATCATACCTAGCATTTATTCGTAGCCAGGATACAGCGTATTGTTTCATTTAGCAGCGATTTTGGGATGAAGTCAAGAGAACCTAAATTTGATGGACATCAATTAATTTGCTAACAATCCTACGTTAATCGCTAGTACGGCGTTTCAAGTCGGAACAATCCTTAAAGGTATTAGTTCCAGCATATTATTCAGATTTGTAACAAGCCTTATAGATATTCTCTCCGAAATATTTGCATGTCAGACATTGCAAACACCCGTTCTAGCAAATGAATTCTTCTTGATAAATACACCGCCATGTCCACCAAAATATCAGAGTTTTGCCCTACAAGATTGCAAATGGACAATATCCTTAATCACACGTATTCTGGGAAACCAAATTTAATTAACATTATTTTGAGGGCGCAGTCAATCTGGAACCGTTGGTCATGGGTCAACACTTCGTATCCTATCAAACTGCGTACTTGTCCTGCAGTAATTCGTATGAACAAATGAAGTAATATAAACCATGTTCATCCGGATAAATAGCAAAACGAGTTCTTTAATTTCCCGATCTCGATGTGCCTGTTTGGGCAAAATAATACTTGACATAACATCGTCGCAAATCCCTTCAATTTAACCAACTCAAGTCTTTCAAATATTCGTAGGCAACCATTTCATTTTCGAACTGAGTTATTTCATATCAAATGTACCATGAATCATTTTCGTATACCATTGCGATATGCCAGCAATAACTCTTGTGATTGACGGTAAGAGAACCGAGAGCTTACGAGTGTCGTGTATTAGGAAACTGCACCCAAGCTACCTCGCGGAAATAAGACACCGACTTCAGGGACCAGTTTTTGAAATTGGAATCAGATTACATTTCTCGTTCAGTGCCATGAAGCAAAAAAAGTATGAAAGCTGTCGAGTATCAGTCGAGCAGTGAAATATATAAATCCCATCATTATTTACTTTAAAATAAAATTAAAATAGTCCTCAATATTAGCATGGGAATCTGTTTAATACTGCAAGTGAACGGATAATCTGACCAGACCCTTTAAGGTTCTCAAATTCAAGGCTAAATGAGGCCTGCTCGAAGTTGTAACGGAAGTATGGGCAGTGTATTATAATGTGTTACTGTGTACATAGTGGCATGCAACACAACTAGTTGCAGTACGCCGCAGCGCAGGAACCCTTAACTGTTCTTGAAGTGGGGACACAGAAACCAGAATATTGTACAATACTAATATAATATAATCTCATGTTGTACACACAACCTCACTAAAAAATAATTATCAATTTGATCCCCGGTTCCTACAGGGGTGAAAATGAACAAAGCAACACTGAAACCTGCCGACACACGCAGCAGCTTTACCAGCACAACCTCACAACCTCAGCACAACAACACGGAAACCTGCCGACACACGCAGCAGCTTTACCAGCACAACCTCACAACCTCAGCACAACAACACTGAAACCTGCTGACACACGCAACAACTTCACCAGCACAACCTTAACATAACAACACAATAGCCTGCGGCCCCAAACAGCATCAGCTACACCAACACAACCCAAACATAACAACACTGAAGCCTGCTAACACACGCAACAGCTTAACCAACACAGCCCTAACACAGCAACACTAAAGCCTGCCTACCCACGCAGCAGCTGCGTCAACACAACCCAAACAATTGGGGTGGATGGATGATAATTCATTTTATAGATCATTAAAACTTTATTTTATTTGTTCATTATTTCTTCATTCATGAGCTCTATTATTTATCTCTGCCCTTTTTTCATAGTGATGAATTTTGCATTGTTTATTATATCGAGGTTGGTTGAGACTAGGTGACCCAAGGAATGGGGGGTACTCTTGGAACTTTCCGGGACTCGGGGGACCCGGGGTTTTGGAAACCCGAGGGACTTGAAAGACCAGGAGGATTTGGCCTTTGGGACACCCTTGAGACCCTTTGGGAACCCCCTTGAGAAAATTTGGGACTCGCTTTAGGCCCCTCTGAACCCTGGGACCCCTGCTTACCCCTCAACACTCTGTACAACCAATACACAAAAAAATGTATACCTGCGAAATGCTTGAATAGAACAATTAACCATTACAGTCCGCGGATTACTGGCGCAGAGGGCGAGAGTCGCGTCGAGGCTGGTCGAGGTACGTCGAGGTCCGTTGAAACATGTTGAGGCGACTCGAGTTGGTCGCGACGAGCCGAGACTGGCCGAAATGATTCGAGACAAACCTGCTATGGTAAAACTTTTCTAGTTGGTTTAATCAGGTAAAATTCAAGGTGCAAATGATTAAACAGTGGTTTTATAATATTATTTTGAAATAAAACAAAGTAACAAGACAAAAGTTACTCTCTCAATAGAGCACTGAACATTGATTGTAATATAACGGACACAACGGAACAAAAGTGTAAATGAACAGCAAAAAGAAATGTATTAAGTCTAAGACGAGCGTAGCGTAGAGTAGCGCCCTACACCCGAAGGCTTCAGCTGATGGAGTGTCTGTGTTGAGATCTACCCTTTTAGTACTGTACCCTGAAATTATTGTGGGAAGGCCTTGTTTATGTGTATGAAGTTATCCTCCAATAAGGGGACCATTCACCTTTTTGGACCATCTAAAAAAGCGGGGCGTCCTAATACCCTGACCTTATTGGCACACATACAATTTAGGCCGTTAACGAATTTTGTTTGCTCCTCCCATCCCTTGTTACAATTTACGATAACCTTGAGCTTAACTCTACCCTTCTACGTTATTGGATACCGGCTACACAATGCTGAATTGTCGAGTTTTACATGATGCCCAAATGGCACTACACTCGTCAACGTCTCCTACGTCCTGTAAACCATATGGGGACCACCTGCTTCTGGAGTGGAACTGAAAAAATATGCAAGGCAAGGGATTTCTTCGTGTAACTTAAGCTAGGAGTAACAGGACTAAGGCCTACACTGTTTCTAGGGCACACACTACGCAGCTCTTGGTGGTAATGTTCGGTTAGCGACGTTTTTAAAATATGTGCCAGCGGAGGCTGATCATAACAAACCGAGATGAGCTGAGACGAGAGGACTCGAGGGACCCGGAGAGCTCGGGGGACCCGAGGGAATTGGGTTACCCCCGGGGTTCATTGGGCTCTTTTGGGACCCAACAAACCTCTGCCTCCCCCACACCGCTCCCACCCTAAATTCTTGAGTAGAAAACATAGCTATTACTGTCCACAGGATTACCGGCGCAGAAGGGGAGAGCCGCATCAATACTGTTCGAGGTGCGTCGAGATCAGTCGAAACATGTCGAGACAAGTCGAGTTAGGCGCGACATGTCGAGACTGGCCAAAATGAGTCGAGACAAGCCCAGATGAGCTGAGACGAGTAGGCTCGAGGGACCCGGGGAGCTCGAGGTATCCTGGGGAGGGGACCCGAGGGACCCCTGCCCCACCCCACCCTATCCTTCTGAACAATAAATGTGATTTCAATAATCTGAGCAGTTTTTCAGCCCATGATGAACCTGCCCTTTCTTCTTTGCGAGTCACAATTTTGTCATCGTGAACAATGCTGATGTATTTGTGCGAGAATTCTTGTTGGTGATTGTGTGAATAAGTGTTTTTTTTCATTCTGTGCTCGGTCGCTCGTTCACGGATCATTTCTAATTTCTGTGATTGACGTGGGCCGCGTTGCTATACCTTGTGATGCGTTGCGGTTGGAGTTGATCTAATCCGTGAAGCCGTAGACCTTGTACTAATTTTGACGATACTATTCGTGCTTCTGGCGCGCGTACAAATTACTCATGAGGTTCTGAGGGGTTTGAGGCAGAGATTCATTTTGTCTGAGTCTTCAATTTACCTGAATTAATTAATTACACTCTAACCGAACTAGACCGCGTAGCTGTAAACATTGTGTTGCGTTGCTGTCGGAGCTTACTTTGTCCGTGTAGCCGTAAACTTTGTACCAGTCTCGACGATGCCAACTGTGCACACTAGCGTGCATACATATTACTCCTGAATTTCTAAATGATTAAAAGCGGAGATCCGTTTCGTCTGAATGTTTTTCTTGTGCACACCAGCGTGCGTCTGACACGACTGAAATTTTCCAAATATTCTAACTTTGACAACTTTGTTTTCTCGCACGCAGAGGTGTGCGAGCCTACTGGAATCCATGATCGTCGAGCCCTACGGGGGGCCTGTTATGACTCACGTTTAGGCTCCGGCGGAAATGAAGCTTAAATCAAATCAAACAACCCAAATATAATAACACCAAAGCCTGCCGACCCACGCAACAGCTTAACCGTCTTTGCTGTTAGGACGTGAGTCATAACAGCAAAGACGAAAAACAGGTAATTTGCATAGAACTGATGCCCTGACGATCCAAAACGGAGCTTCAAGTATTTGTTGACACGTTAACTCCAGCGTAACCCTGCAAGTTTCACAACCAAACCAACAGGGTCTAATAATCTTATTTTCCGCCCAAGACTATCAAAAGCCCTCTCCACTACCTCTTGAAGCCTGCCATTTTACAGCTCCCTGGACACTCAATCGACGATAAATCTTTTCCGCTAGGGTTATCAGGCAGCCAAGCTTCATCCATGTTAATGGAGAATAACTTAGACCGCGCGATTCTGGTGCAGCTCTTCCTGACTCACGCAGTGGCAAGAGAAGCATCGAGTAGAGACATTCAAGGTTAGTGACCTGCCTAGCTCATATGGGTGCAAACAGCTTCCTCGAGAACACTGGCCTAATTGCTAACCATCCTTACTCGATGCAATTATTCAACATGAATGGGGTCTCGGACAGCTCTTCTTGATTTACAGCGATGGAAAATGTACCCATAAATGGCTAAAACATCTTTCAATAGAGGATTTATTAACTGTTTGGCCATCACTCTTTCAATAACGGATTCACATCGCTGTGATAATTAATGGACGCCTAAACGATGAAAAAGGTTAGGTAGAGAAGGATAAAGCTCACATCGACCCGTTCTCAAGCAAATATTGGGATGGAATAAAGACGAAGATATTTATAACAGGGAAACATCTATGTTCGATGCAACCGTGTTGGATCAAGGGATATTTAAGTTGGTATATTTATACAAGCTCCTCGTTCATGGTTGTAATGTCTCTAAAGCATTAGTGCTTGTTAATGGCCTCACTAAGAGTATTTAGTGAACCGTACTAAAGAGGCTGCACTCTAATGGCCTCAACGATAAGCCTGCGTAAGCAAATATAAACCTTTCCCGCTCCTCTTACATGCACTTTTAATTATGCTCTGGTTACATTTGCCCTGCAAATACTGTTTACTGGAATACCTATAAATATATTCAAAGCCCTTGATGATCCATATATGAACGCAATCTCAATAAAACTTGCAATTTTCTGTGTAACCTTGCAAATTGGATGGGACCAACTGTTATACTCCCTGATTTTTACAGTTTATTACTCTACTCTCCACCACTTTTCATCAATTGTCAAACCTACTATCACCATCCCTCATCAAGACGCACACTACTCTACAAGGCATTTCTAACTGAAAACATACTACGCGAAACCATATTTCGTCGAACTCTGCTTCTTCTGATCACAAACTATGGTTGAAGTCACACTTTGTCGTAAGTAAATAAATTCAAATTTACGAAATATTGACGACAGTTGTATACAGTTAATGAAACTCAAAATGTATCAAATGACTAAACATTTTAAAAAAATGTACTTTGCAGTCACGTAAGTCTCTGAAAGTTTCCGTCCACTCGTTCACCTTCAACGTATCGGGATGTAGATTGTTTTTCTCCCTAGTAGCAGAAAGTTAGCCCTCTCTCCTTTATCCTTGATCTCAAACCGCTCAAAGAGTCCTCTTCAGAGCAATGTTATCTCAGCTTGGTCGCTACTTCTCTGAGAGCCAATGTCCTTCCCTTTCTGTTCTGCCTCTCGCCCAAGACGCGGGTGGGATCCTGTCCAAGGGTATTTTGCTAAGATTAAGTATGAGATCTTACAACGGAACGGGTAGAAGTAAACACGATTTGGAAACGTTCGGTTCAGATTTTGGAGTAAGAGAAATCTGTTCATTATTGGTAATTGCGAAATGATAAATAAGATGAGTTTTAAATTCTCGGCCTTGTTTTGAGAAGATTAACATCTATTATCGTGAAGAATTTTCCATCTATTTTTCAAGTCATGTGAGTGTTCAAAGCCATTTAGACAGTGAAATGTCAAACAAAAATCAAACAACAATAAAGCGATCGGAAATCAAAATTTAAATAATAGAGAATATAATGACAATAGCCCTACCAGCCATCACCCATCAACACACCTCTAACCCCCCCCCCCCCCCCCCCCCCCCCCCCCCCCCCCCCCCCCCCCTAATCTGCTCCCACTCGTCTATACCAATGCTATTCTTTTCGGCAGAATGGCTCCAACCCAGCCCGAGGTACTCTCATCTGAAGCACGAGAGGGTCCTCTACCACAGTGTTAAATAATGACCGTAAAAAATCTTTCTTTTCCGTGAACTTCGGACGGAGATGGATAACGATTTTTTTTTACGGATAACCTCGTTTTCATTTCTAACGTCCATCACGATAAAATAATTCACTGCGATCATCTGAAAAAAACGTGTCCTTCCGCATAAATAATAACGTTCGCTGCCGGTGCGCAGAAGCGAAGTAAAAGCGAGTCAGGTTTCGCTCGATCGTCCTTTGGACTGTGAACACTCTTCTCTGGCATCGAGCCAATTTGCGGTGAGGTAATGAAGTCATATTCTGTTGATTATTTGACGCTTGATTAATCCGTAGCTGTTCGTTTACATAGAAATCCTCGGTACCTGCAATTTCATAATCCAAACTGGATATAGTTATTATAGTTGTTCAAAGTGAAGACTTTCCCAGACGTGAATTTCGAACAGAAAAAATATGTTAGAATCGAATTATCATTCCCTGATGTGCTGTTCACATCCATCACACGATGTGCTGTTTACATCCATCACACGATGTGGACTGCATTACGGAGGTATATTAGCTCGTCAGGTTCAATGAACATTTCCATTCCCTTCAACATAGAAAAACATGTTTTTTTGTGTACAACTGTCACAGAAAACACACTTCAAATAATGCTGAGGGTTAAAATATGAATATAATAAATTTATATGTTTCTGGTCATGAATTTATTCAATTGTGGATCAATTAAAATGAAGTAGAGTGTTCCATCTGGAAACCTACGTTAAGTAGTGGGTTTTATCTGGAAACCTACGTTGAGTAGCGTACCATCTGAACACCTACTTTGCGTAGCGTATTCCATTTGGAAACCAACGTTGATTAGCGTGTTCCATCTGGAAACGGGTGAAAAAATGGTCACTAAACTATTTAAGTGAACTGTCAGCGTCAGTCAGAGCTGGAGAGGTCTGTCCGCGTCAGCCAGAACTAACGTAGTCTGTCAGCGTTAGTCAGAGCTGGAGTGGTCTGTCAGCGTCAGCCAGAACTAACGTGGTCTGTCAGCGTCAGCCAGAACTAACGTAGTCTGTCAGCATTAGTCAGAGCTGAAGTGGCCTATCAGTGTCAGTCAGAGATACAATGGTCTGTCAGCGTCAGCCAGAGCTGAAAACATGTCTCATAATCAACATCGACACCTAAGATTAATCATCCACCTGACAACAGCTGCAGCTGCTGCCAGTACAGTGTAATAGGGCGGATAGGTATTGATGCATTAGTGTGCCATTCCTTCTAATGGCAGAGAACGCACTCAGTAATAGAAACCGAATCTTCCATTTTTCTTTCCCAATCATACGATGCAAACAACTATGATCAGTATCCTCAAAATAATATTATTTGAGGTCATGAAGCCATTTCCCGCCCTCGTAGGAGCGGACGCTGACCAGTGTCCGGGAAACAGCTCATCAATATGGAGGAGGGAAGCTGGGCTGAGTTATGGGCCGTCGAATCCTTTAGACGAAGACGTTGCCTTGTAAATATGTATATGTACACTGTCATGTAGAGGACAGAAAACCTATTGAAAGGCCAGACAGTATAATATATACATTTTGTGAATGTATGAAACGAAAACTTGAAATGCATGAAAATTAAATTTAAGGTGATACACAATCATAAATAATGTCGTTAGCAACGGATATACAAGTGGATGAAAAGGCGCAGCATGGAAAGTTATAATATACTTCTTTGCGATACATTGACACCATAATCGTTGGCTTCTTTTGTGTCCAAAGTATTTTCAATTGTTATTTACCACTTGTTCACCCCTTGTTCACCCCTTGTTCACCCCTTGTTCACCCCTTGTTCACCCCTTGTTCACCCCTTGTTCACCCCTTGTTCACCCCTTGTTCACCCCTTGTTCACCCCTTGTTCACCCCTTGTTCACCCCTTGTTCACCCAATCCCAGCATCTTCCATCATTGGAGCGCACACTCGATATCATGAAGCCGTTTTCTGCTGCGTTGCTATAATCCAGTCAAGACGTGAGAAAAAAGGCAGAATGACTTGATACTTGTTTGGTGAGGCACGTTACGAGGAAGGGAAGAACTGGAGGTAGGAGCGTGCGTTACCGTCGGAGTAACAAGGGCACCAGAGATCTTACACGGCATCGCATCCTGGGACATGAACAAGACTCAAAGAAAATGTCAATATTAAAAGTAACTAACACGGCATCCTGGGTCATGAACTAGTATATAAAAATAGCAACATTATATGTAACCTACATGGCATCGCATCCTGAAATATGAAAAAGCATAAAATGAAATCAACAGTTAATGTAGCTCACAAGGCATCACATTCTTGGATATGAACAGGCATTATCATAGACAACATTTCAAAGCAAAGTCATCCTCGGTAGGAAAATCGTAGGATCTTATATTGAACCTATTTTATTATGCGTTTAGTCTGAAAAAATGACGGTTAAATGTAGAACGAAAGTTAATTCAACGCTTCTGTGAAAGTATTGAAACGGGAATCCTGACGATTGTTGAAGCCAAAGACCGCAGGTGCATTCGGGC
This sequence comes from Gammarus roeselii, assembly GCA_016164225.1. Classification (NCBI taxonomy): domain Eukaryota; kingdom Metazoa; phylum Arthropoda; class Malacostraca; order Amphipoda; family Gammaridae; genus Gammarus; species Gammarus roeselii. The sequence continues at coordinate 10,195 of SDVV010032207.1, forward strand.
ACGGTGACGTCACGTTATAATGACTGACAATCCACGTATCCATGAAACAACTGACACTGCATGAAAGTCTATTTGTACAGTACCAGCGTCATAATACAGGCGAGCTTCAATGATGGAGGTCATAGTGAACGTTTTGATATGAAATGAACATCAGTAAAGAAATGAAGAATGTTTCACTGCACAACTCAGCTTCTGTTTTCATTGACAAATTACCTGTTAGTTCTCTACGACAAAAGACAAGTACTGTCGATACTGAACAGCGATAACAAAGGCAATTCACAGACACTCATGTTACATAAAAAAGATCCTGACACTTTGCGACGCCTACCCAGCACGAATGCGATATTATCGTCAATCAAGTAACAAAATACAGTAAGAACATCGCGTTTCTTTCAGCCATTTGTCAGAGGCAGAAAAAAATCCAGCCTGTTACGACAAATGAGACATTCCTCACCAATTGATGCGCACTGTCTTTTGTTACAATCAATTGCTATCAACAAAGAACGACTCATCAGAGCACCTCACTGTTCGATTTGATTACGTACAGAGCTTCGTTAGTAGTTAATATGGGGGCGAAACGCGGATGAGCGATACGGACAATGTAATGGTTATGATGTATCTAATTACTCAGGGTGTCTGACTTAGCCCCTATGTAAGTCAAACAGTGTAATTATCAATATTTTTTGGGCCAAGTTAACTACTTTTGGGGCAAGTTAATTACTTTTGGGGACCTTAGCTTATCGTGAGTCAGATAACAGGCCAAAGAGGCTCCCGGCTGGCTTCCGGCTGGCTTACGGCGGGCTTACGATTAGCTTATGGTTGGCTTATGGGCGGCGCAAACGGACGGGCCTAGATTGGGAAGGTTTCATGTTCTGAACATTTTAATTTATATGAAATATTAATGTTTATTGTTTTTATATGTATTTCTTCTTTAGATAGCTATATTGGAGTATACTTGGTCAATAACTGTTGCTCATTATATATAGTTATTCGTTGCTGATAGGAATATTGTTATAACACATTTCGGGAAGGGTGGGTTGTGGTAGAGGTATCCATAGGCAAAAATTTGGATGCGCTTTGAAAAATAAAGTGAGATTGCTCCTACAGGTTATTTGAATTGTTTGCATCATTTCCGTGAAATGACTGCTATGTTTGAGTGTTTATATCATTATATATTTATTCTGGTTTGATGAAAACATATATGCTTGCATTCTTATATAGTTGGGGTATAATTGACTCATTCGGTGGTTGGTTGGTGGTT
>SDVV010032209.1:0-11455 GCA_016164225.1 Gammarus roeselii
TTGAGTTGTTTCGATAATCATTGTTAAATGTTATTTCCATCAACAAACTTTCTCTTTCTCGATCTATTAAAACAGAAAATACACCCACAAGAGACGCTATCTTAGTCGTTCTACTTCAGAACTTACCTCCTTCTATTAAAAGGCAACCCAGTTTGGGCCAAAAGGCCTGTTGTTGTCTTCATACACTTGTAAACACTTGTAAACAGATGATGAGGTCTGGTTCCGTGTATGTGCGGGAATGATGGATATGAAGTGCGCATGTTTTGCCTTCAGAGATTGTAAAGTTTTGAGATTCTGTTCAAGCAACCACGTGAGCAATTTGCACACTGCACTTGGCGTTCGAGTTGGGACACAGCTGTATATCATAAGTGTACATCATAAAAACGTCAACGTACAGAGACGCAGTCATGGAGGGAGGGATCACCACCGCGATCCTATTAATGGCAATCGCGAATAGTGTACAGGAGAAGACGCTACCTTGGGGTAGCCCCTCACTTGGGTGTGTATATTTGAAAAGTGAAATCCAATTTGGGCCCAGAAGATTCTCAGCCGGAGGAAGTTCTGAATTAAAAATGCCAAGTGACCCCGGAGTCTCATCTGATGGAACTCTCAGAGGATGCTATAGCGCCAGGTTGTGTCGTATGCCTTCTCTAGGTCTTAGAAAACACAGATAGTGTGTTGCTTGCGGTCTAAGGCACTTTGGATGTCGGTCACAATGCGTAATAATGCATCCTGTGCTGATAGCATCTTTCTGAATCCGAATGGTAATGTGGAGAGGAGTGAGTTTGCTTCTAGGTGCCGAGTGAGTCGGGCATTCACAATCTTCTCCAGAACCCTCGCTACACACGAGGTGAGGGCTACAGGATGGAAGCTGGACGATTCTTCAGTAGGCTTGCCAGGTTTTGGGAAAGACAGAAGAACCACTGCCTCTCTTCACCGATCGAAAGAGGAGTGGGTAGACCAGACTGTGTTGTAAATAAGATCCAAGTAGGAGGTCGCAGAGAGATATAGGTGGCGGAGCACCTCATAAGAAATTAGATCCTCACCAGGAACAGAGGGGCTGGAGGCGCAAATTGCCCCAAGGATTTCGTGTTCCGTGATTGGTTCATTGTAGGGTATAGGAATATTTGTGGAAAAACTCATATCATTTTGTTCAGCAATAAGTTTTGTGTTACGGGGGAAGTAGAGCTGTACACAGAATCTGAGCTAACGGAAGAGTAGTGTGTTGCAAAGAGTTCCGAAACTTCCTGCGGGTCAGTGTGGGTAATCCCCCCCCCTAAGGTCGGGGGAGGATGAGGACAGTACTTTTCCGTAATTTTTCTCCCATGATTCTTTTCGTGATAGGAAGCAGGTATTTCGTGCTTTTGCAGCTTCTCGCACAAAAATAATCTCATCTACTTCTGCTTTGGTGCACTGGTATAGATTGAATACTATTTCGCTAAGGTCACTCCACCAGGATGTCCTAATTTGTTACGCTGTGTTCCCTTATTAAAGGGATGCTGCGATCTGCAGCGTGAACGAGATTATTAAAGTTTTATACCGTCCCGTCACAGGATATATCCGGAGGTGGGAGGGGTGTTGTTGTATAAACGGTGAACGATTGCCAGTTGGCTTTACGCATTATGTATCGGCGAGTGGTAGGAGTATCTGTAAGATGAAAAGTGTTGATGGTGATGGGGAAGTGGTCACTCCCGTAGGGCTCTTCCAGCACCTGCCAGGCAAGGTCTGGGGCGAGGATTGTGTCAATAGCCGAGAACGAGGCTGTTTGATTATGGAAGTGCGTCGGTTCTCCAGTATTAAAGAGCGCAACATCGAACGATAGAATGTCTCCACGTGTCCTCCACATCCATCAGCAATGTCTTCCCCCAGATGGCATTGATAGCGTTAAGATCACCTACAACGAGGTTGGGCGCAGGAAGTTGACCAGCGAGGTTAATGAGAGATGCGCATGAAAGAAGTTCTTTGGGAAAAATATATAGGTTACAAATAATAACGGGGCGTTCGAGACCCACGCTGTGAGCCTGAGCTTGTAGATTTGTTTGAAGGGAAATTGGAGTGCTTGTGACAGTCTGATTTACTATTGTGGCCAAGCCTGTACCCGGACGAGCATCGGCAGTGGTCGAGATGAAATGGGCTCAATACCTACTGGGAAAAGAAGGTCTATACAGCCCCAAGAAAGTTTCCTGGGTTATATTCAGTAGTTCAGCATAGTTAGCACAATAACTGAAAGGCCATCTGCTAGAAATAATACGTTGTACTGTAATGCCCCACAGCAGTTTTTCATCGATGTATTGCACATCGTAAAAACTTCACAATTGTAGGAGGTGATTTTCTTATCCGAGCCTTGCAACAGACGGACGGACAAACAACATCTTTATAGAATAAGTGTACGAAACCCTTTCGAACCATATATGACACTCATCATTCTGCCTGACAACAACGGCACTGCGTACAACAATCTCTCTCATTGCTAGGGGCTTGGAGACATATATGACGTTGGAAATAACGAGTACAATTTGCACATAGGAGTTAAATGAACTAGAACCATCTGAAAAGATGGTGCATCTTGAACGCATTGTACTATTGAACAGACCACCTGAGAGACCCTCGTCTTACCGCTATTGGCTTGTCCATGCAGAAGTGCTGAGGGCTGTAGTCCTTTGGCACGTCATCGCACCTCAGGCTGGAGGGAAGGGATGGGGCGGCGGGCGGAGGGAGGGACAGACGGGGGTTGTAGCAAGTGTAGTTGGCGGGGGAGTAGTCCCAGTCCAGCATCAGATTGGTCTGAAACAACACACGAGCTCTAGCTTGCGGTTTTTATAAGTGCAGTCGGGATGACGTCATCGCAGTCTAGATCAGCTACTGTTGGGGGTTAGAAATGGCTTTGGAGTCTGGGTAAAGGAAAAATTAGTATGGTACAGAGGGTGCGCAAACTGCCTAGCGGGAATAGAGACGCTGCCACTACCGGATAAGTTGAGCAACTCACAGATACAGACACCAGGCCGAATCCCCCAGAAAACGGGGTGGCCGACGGCAAGGCGCACCTCACACCTTCATACGCTCACACTCACACAACTTAGCCATTTGCGCTGAAGGGTCCGGCCGGTGACCCCGCAAAACACGCTCTGGGTCGCAAGCGCGGTCCAAGGATCTGTTGACAGCAGCAGGGCCCGACAGTTTTCACTGTTTTACCCCCCCCACCCACAACCATCCCGACAACGTGATGCCAAGGACGAGAAAGCACATCAGAGCAGCGTTAAAAATCAACCATTCACAACCATTCTCGCTCACACCTGTTCATTGCACGCTCTCTCGCTACTTCCACATTCAAGTTTCTCCTTCCTAACGCCTGCTTTACACCATCCATCCACACAAACTTCCACACAATCCACACCGTGCGCCCGAACCATCTCAGAACACGCGAATCCACTCGGTCCTCCAACTTCTTCACCATCCCCGTTCTGATTCGGACCACGTCGTTAGTGAACCTGTCTTTCAGCGACACTCCAGCCATGCTCCTCAAACATTTCATCTCGAAAATATTCAACCTTCTTCTCTCCTCTGCTCTCACCCCCGCAAGTCTCAGCTCCGTAAGCACAGTTGGGACAACAACACCCTCATACAGCCCTTTCTTTGCATCCATCCCCAACGTACACCGCTCGTTACACACTCTTCAGTGCACCCAACACTTTACACCCCTCCTTCACTCGCGCCTTCACTTCAGTTTCCACTAGTTCAGTTACACATGGGAGCCCAGAAACTTAAAACACTGAACTTCCTCAAAGAGCTCTCAATTAAGGGAGACACTAATTTTGCTCGCATCGACAGTCCTCGAGCATCTCATTACTTTACTTTTACCCACGTTCACTCGAGGCTTCCTCCTCTCACACACTCTACCAAACTCGAACACTAGGCTACATAGCTCCTCCTCTGAATCCACCACCAGCGCTGTATCATCAGCAAACAGCAACAGGCTGAACTGCCAACTCCGCCCATTCGCTTCCAACAGCTCCAAGTCACGACCCAGCACACTCGCGATCACCTCCTTGACCACACCATACATTTAGAGATAGAATAGCCAGGGAGACATCACGCAGCCTTGGCTCAGACCGACTTCCACTGTGAACCAATCACTCACCTCGTTTCACACTCTGACACATGCTCGACTGCAAACATAGAAACTCTGGACCGCTTCCAGCAGATTTCGGCCCACTCCACACAAACGCAACTCTCTCCACAGCGCTTCCCTGTCAGTCCTGTCGTATGCCTTTTCCAAATCCACGAAGGCCCAGAATACATCCTCTCCTTGTGCAAGGTACTTCTCACAAACCTGTCTCACTGCAAAGATCTGATCGCCACACTGTTCCTCTCCAATTACGCAATCAGTACATTCTCTAATTCTTTTGATCAGCCCTCTCACATACAACTTACTGATCACACATAACAAACTGATACCTCTTGAGTTGCAGCATTCGATTTTATCTCCTTTGCCCTTGTACAGTGGTACCACGCCCGCCACGTAACATATGTTCAGTAGCCTCACCATCCATTCGACAATCGTTTGCTCCACCCTTTTTAGGCACTCAGTTGAAATGCAATCCAAACCAGAGGCTTTCCTTGCTCCTGCATTTCTCCCCCAGTAATTTCCGCAACAAGTCTCTCTCCGAAAACCGGCATCCGCGCACCACCCCCTACAGCAACGATGTCAGCCTCTCTGTCATCCTCGACATTCAACAATTCATCAAAATACTCGGTCCACCATTTCCGTACACCACCACTTTCCGTCAACAATTGGCCGTTGTCATCTTTCACCGCCTTCTCCTTTCCGGTCTCTCTTTTCTCACCCTCTTTCACCTCTTTCCAGAACTTTTTTTTGTTCTCCTCAAAATTCTGACACAGCCGTCTGCCCATCCTCGCATCAGCGTCTCTTTTGGCTCTCATCACCACTTGCTTTACCTCTTATTTTTCTCCTAATAGTTGTCATAGGCCACCACAGACCGCGCTTGCAGCCACTCATTATAAGCTATTCTTTTCTGCGCCGCCAGTTTGACCTCCTCGTTCCACCACTTGCAGCCTTTCCGTCTGCACCCGCTCATACGTCGCACACCACCCTCATTTCTCGAACATCTCAACAAGGCATCTCTGATCGTCTCTCATTCTTCCTCCACATCTTGCAGGTCCTGCCCTCTCACGTTGTCATATTCCTTTCTCAACGCCCGCTGGAACTCCTCAGTTCTGCTTTTCGCAATTTGCTCAAGTCACTTTCACTACCTCTCTTCCTCCTCCCATTATTTTATTCCCCTTCCATCATTGCTCCCCTCTTAATCTTCCTTCCACCAGCAGATGGTCAGACACTCCCCCACCCTCCCCTCAACACCCGCACATCCAACAGCCTCCTCACCACTCTCCTCGAAATCAGCACAAAATCCATCAGCGCTCTCTCCACCACTGCACCATGGGCCATCCTCACCCATGTGTACTTGTAGACGTCTCGCTTTTTGAACAAGCTGTTTCCGACGACCAGCTCCTGCTCCCTGTACAAACCTATAAGGTTTTCTCATTCCTACCAGGAACGCCATACCTCCCTAACACATTATCCACTACTCCATTTCCAACTCTCGCATTAAGGTCGCCCAGTACAACCACATTGAATTGACGTCCAATACTCTCAATACACTCGCTCAGGGCAGTTCAAAATTTCTCTCTCTCCTCTTCACTCCTCTCGTTACCAGGTCCGTACGCACTCACAAATACCCATTTTTCTACACCTAACTTTACCGTCACCCACATCAATTTCGAGGACTCCTTTTTCCACTCAGTAACACTACTAGCCAGTCGATCACTCAATAACAACACCACACCTTCTCTTGCCCAACCTTCATCCACGCCTGACTTTCTCCCACTTAGCACTCAAACGCACATACTGATAATTTATTTTCACCAAGACTGGATGTGCTTGGCAAGCTCGCTTGTGCTACTGGCCGTAACTTGAACAGTATAGCTAAGCAAAGAGCATGTACATGTCCATACTGGTAATACTGTAGAAACTTGACCTATGGTTCTTGCAGCAGCGTTACAAGCGTCCTGAATTAGCTATAGAGCATCCACGGAAAAAAAAATATTGAAATTTTGTGGCAGATTATATTAGAGTGTCAAGGCTTTCTAGTGCAGAATTTAGTGATTGCAACAGCATCAAAATTAAAAACCCGAAATGAAAAAAAATATGTTTTCAAAGATGGGTATTAAAAATCAGATAGTACACAGATAAATTAGGTAGGTTTATTATGAAATAATTATTTAGGAGCAATCTAATCGACTATTATATTGAAAGTGGAGACGGCAAATTATTCATTATAAACTACTTAGAACAGAGAAGGATGCTAAGAGTGCCTGTATGAACAGAATATAGCTACACCTGGCATTGCGTTCTAATCAGGTAGCTATTTTTAAACATCAAACTTGACTATAACAGCAATCCTCATGATTGTGAATTAGATTAAAAAATTATTGTAGATGGATCCCGTCTCAAATGATGATCTGCATATTTGACAAGACAATATCGCTCATGAATCACATAACAAGCCCCTTTGTTACGCTGACGGATCCGATCCTTGTTCCAAAAAAGGGAGAGATTTGGGCAGTAGCCTGATGCAAGAAAGAAAATGGGAGGAGAAGGAGATAAGAGAAGGAACAAACCCACAAAAAAGTGGGGAGAAGGATATGGATGAATAGTGATTCCATTGATGAAACTTAAGCCGGTCCGTGTTGGATGACCGAATGGATAGCGTGATGGACTAAACTTAAGCCGGTCCGTGTTGGATGACCGAATGGATAGCGTGATGGACTAAACTCAAGCCGGTCCGTGTTGGATGACCGAATGGATAGCGTGATGGACTAAACTCAAGCCGGTCCGTGTTGGATGACCGAATGGATAGCGTGATGGACTTGCAGTCATGAACGTGCGTTCGAGTCTTGGTTATGCGATGATAAATTCACAATTCATTCCGGATTAGAGAAAGGTCACAGGGCGGAACACTGACCATGGCGTCGTCGCAGCGGTTGTCTGCCACTCCCATCTTAACGCCGTGAAGGGAGTCCCGCAAGTTGTTGGGAAGCAGCTCACGACCTACAACTTTTGGAAGAGGGGTCATTATATGGGGTAAAGATACCAAACACGACGCACCGGCCGCCTGAAGCATTAGTCAGTTATATAAAAGCGTATATACTTCTTTGATAGCTTAGCATAAACAGTGATGGTTGGAGCATTTGCTGGGCCATCAACAAGCTTTCTCCACCATCATGTGGCACATTTATACATTTTTTTATGATGCATCATTGCTATATTTTTGTTTCACCCAAAAACCTATTTGACAGAAGCGAGCTGCAGGGTGTACTATCACAAGCAAAAATCGAGCATCTTCATCAAGTAATACCGACGTTTTATAATTCTGAAATAACCCTAATATATCATTTATCTCGATTCTCTCATAAAAAAGCTATTTCTCTGTTATGTAGTAAGAGCCATAAGGTTAGCATGCGCTTCAGCTTATTATTCGAATGAATCATGATGAGGAAACATTGCAGAGACGATTTTTGAGAGGATGCCGATAACATTCGTAGAAGTAGTTTTTGACCGATTTAGACATTTTCATGTCTGTGAATATCTTTCGAGAAATTCAAAAATTTTGTGTTTGTCAAATTTTTCTCGATTTTTTATGTGTTTGACTGTCTGACGAATCTGCGTTTTTATGTCTTGCGACTTTATTGACGATATCCGGAGTCCTATGTCATGTGACTTTATCAACGATATCCGGAGTCCTATGTCATGTGACTTTATCGACGATATCCGGAGTCCCATGTCATGTGACTTTATCGACGATATCCGGAGTCCTATGTCATGTGACTTTATCGACGATATCCGGAGTCCTATGTCAAGTGACTTTATCGACGATCCGAACACTGTCCCGCCCTATATGAGGTCTGCCCTACCCCAGCATTCATGAGGGCTGGTGAAAAGTGGCATCCTGTCAGAAAAACTGAGGCACTTGCCAGCGTGGGGCTTCAGGGAAGCAGGGGGTCCAGATTATCTGGATTGTGATGTAAAGGAAAACCTTTTGGTAACCGTTGTTTCTTCAAGATAGCAGGGGGAGGTGGGGGCCCCCTATGGCTCCTACACCATTACAGAGAAATAGCTTTTTATTGAGAGAATCGAGATACAGATACAGACACTAGGCCGCATCTCCCAGAAAGGGGGGTGGCCGACGGCAAGGCGCACCTCACACCCTCATACGCTCACACAACTTAGCCCTTTTGTGCTAAAGGGTCCGACCGGTACCCCCTTAACATACGGTCACGAATGCGGTTCGAGGATCCGTCATCAGCAGCAGGGCCCGACAGTTTTCACTGGTTTACCCCCGCCGCGTCATAATGACCGCCCCCCCCCCCACCCACCCACGACCATCTCGACAGCGGGATGGCAAGGGCGGGAAAGCACATCAGAGCAGCGTCAAAATCAACCTCCACTCACGCCTCTTCATTGCACGCTCTCTCGCCACCTCCACAATCATGTCTCTCCTTCCCAACGCCTGCTTCACACCATCCATCCACCCAAACTTCGGCCTACCTCTAGGCCTGCGACCACTTGCCTCCGCATTCATCACCCTTTTCACCAATCTCCCTTCATCCATCCTCTTTATGTGCCCAAACCACCTCAGAACACGCGAATCCACTCTGTTCTCCAACTTCTTCACCATCCCTGTTCTGATTCAAACCACGTCGTTGGTGATCCGGTCTCTCAGCGTTACTCCAGCCATGCTCCTCAAACATTTCATCTCGAAAACTTTCAACCTTCTTCTCTTCTCTGCTCTGCTCTCACCCAAGCCTCAGCTCCGTAGAGCACAGTTGGTAGAACAACACCCTCATACAGCCCTCTCTTTGCTTCCATCCCCAACGTCCTACAGCTCATTACGCTCTTCATTGCACCCAACACTTTATATCCCTCCTTCACTCGCGCCTTCACTTCAGTTTCCACTAGTTCAGTTTTCTCCACATGGGAGCACAGATACTTAAAACACTGAACTTCCTGCATGAGCTCTCCATTTAGGGTGACACTAATTTTTTTCGCATCTCATTACTTTACTCTTACCAACGTTCACTCGAAGCTTCCTCCTCTCACGCACTCTACCAAACTCAGACACTAGCCTACATAGCTTCTCCTCCGAATCCGCAACCAGAGCCGTATCATCAGCAAATAGCAACTGGCTCAACTGCCAACTCCACCCATTCGCTTCCAATAGTTCCAAGCCACGACCCACACTCGCGTTCACCTCCCTGACCACTCCATCCATATAGAGGTTGAACAGCCACGGAGACATCACGCAGCCTTGTCTCAGTCCCACTTTCACTGAGAACCAATCATTCACCTCGCTCCCCACTCTGACACATGCTCGGCTGTCAGCATAGAAACTCTGCACCGCTTCCAACAGATGTCCGCACAATCCATACAAACGCAACACCCTCCACAGCGCTTCCCTGTCAATCCTGTTGTATGCCTTCTCCAGATCCATGAAGGCCCAGAACACATCCTTTCCTTTGGCAAGGTACTTCTCACTAAAATAAAGTGTTGATGATCTATAAAATAAATAATCATCCATCCACCTCAAAGGGAGTAAACAAGGTGGAAGCAAAACCAGGAAAGGGTAGAGAAGGAGTGATATTGAAGAGTGAAGAACAGAGGGGTCCAAAATGAAAATATGATGTTCGACCCCTCCCCTCTCCCGCCCCCCGGGTTGGATCGTGACCCCGCGCGACCCGTGAACAAGTAGCTAGAGGGGGTTTCAATTGCAGAAACACAACTTTGAGAAAATAACACACAGCGGAACATCTATCTACAACCGCACCTGCCATTAAAATAGCATCCAATAATCGACTCGCTTCTAGTATAATTAAACCAATGAGCTCCTCATATAAATATCATGCATGAAGACACGATCAACAGATTGCGCATCTAATTTGCACAACTTAAACATTTCTGTTAAGAACATGATTAATTGTCATTATGCAAAAGATTGAGTATTTGAATGGGAGCAAGATGAGAGTGCTCATGCTCAATTTTGATTAGATATGTCTTAAGGAATGTACTCACGCCTATAAATGCAATATATAAATCAATTCAGAGGACAGTAGTGTATACTGGAAGTACACCGGTTGGCACATATGGGCCAAAATATGCAAGAGCTGTCTGGTGCGGGGTGGTGTCTGGTATTGGTGGTGGAAGCAAGTCGGATCTCCTGACAGCATTTGATAAACTGCTTGCTGCTGTGGGAACAATCTCTAAGAGGCTGTCTGAAATGTCTGAAAGGTTGGATGCAGTGTCTGCTGCAGGAGGTGTTTTTGCTGTTGCGAGTGGTGCTGTGCTGTCTGTGGAGGAGGTGGAGAAAATGATTGAGGAGAAAGTAACTGGGTCTGCTGCTGTCGTTGGTGGCCTATCTGCAGAAGATGTGATGTGTATAATGGAGGAGAAAGTGTCCAGTTCGGTGATTGGTGAGGTGGTGCGTTCAGAGCTGAGAGAGATGGATGATCAGAAGCGTCGTAGGAAGTATGTTGTTCTAAGAGGTTTGGGATCGGGTGAGGCTCAAGTGGTGAAAAGAATGTTTGATAGGATATGTGTAGTTCTGAATGTGGGCATGATTGAACCAAGTGACATGTAGTGGCAAAATGCTAATAGCTTATTTAGAGCATTTGTTGAGAATGATAAGCAGAGGGATGCATTGCTGAATGCCGCAAAGGGACCAATGCATGTTGATGAGTTTAAATCTGTGAATGTTCAGAGAGATCTAACCTACCGTCAGGAGTTGATTGCTAGAAGGGCAGTGTTGCAGAGCTCTCCTCGGGGAGTTGGTGGCGATGGCAGCCGGAATGGTGATGACCGTGGTGGCTGTGGCGGGGCTGATGTCGGTGGTGATCGCAGCCGTTGGGGTATTTGTGGTGATGATGGTAGTCGCAGTTGTGTTGATGTCCGTGCTGGTGGTCGTGGTGATGTTTGTGTTCATGGGAGAGCCGGCGACCGTGGTTTTCCGACTGGCGGGGGTGCTGGCGGTCGTGGTTCTGCTGGCGGTTGTGGTGCTGCTGGCGGTCGTGGTGCTGCTGGCGGTCGTCGTGCTGCTGGCGGTCGTCGTGCTGCTGGCGGTCGTCGTGCTGCTGGCGGTCGTCGTACTGCTGGCGGTCGTCGAGCAGCTGGCGGTAGTGGTGCTGCTGGTGGTCGTGGGGCTGCCGGTGGTCGTGGGGCTGCCGGTTTGCGCGGTAGTGCCGGTGAGTGCGGTGGCGCCGGTGAGTGCGGTAGTGCCGGTGAGTGCGGTAGTGCCGGTGAGTGCGGTAGTGCCGGTGAGTGCGGTAGTGCCGGTGAGTGCGGTAGTGCCGGTGAGTGCGGTAGTGCCGGTGAGTGCGGTAGTGCCGG